>DWNE01001367.1:0-22357 GCA_018249875.1 Cecropterus toxeus | reverse complement strand
ACATCTGAGAGTTCTCATAAAAAAAAGAGTTCTCAAAGGTGTGTGAAGTCTACCAGTTCGCACTTGGCCAGCGCGGTGGACTATGGCCTAAATCTCTCTCACTCTGAGAGAAGACCCGTGCCCAAAAGTGGGACTGTAATGGATTGACGAGAGAAATAGACCATTCCGAAAATATATATAGGTACTGTACCTATTTTGACAAAAACTCATATATCATTATGAACATAAAAAACGTTAAAAGCAGTTGGGTTTTTTAGTGTTTTTGACAATGTTACTAGTTTCATGTAAAGCAAATTTCTAAACGATAATGAAAAATCGGAAAGTAACTACATAAATTTATGTCTAGTACATTATTTAACAGTAATGTACAATAGGTAAAACACGATTAAATAATTCATTATTTTATTAGTTTATACCGCTTATAAATATTCATAGATTTTGAAATATTATTTCAATGTTTCATTGTAATGACCCGAAACAGTTTGCCCTATATTTTTAATCACAATTATTAGTATTTGATGACTAAAGTAATGAAAACATAAATCAAAACCGTGCTGAATTCGGAACACGCAAATTTATACGAGTAGTCGGGTATTATTGAAATATTGATGCGAAATCGATCGTTGCGGCGCTAGGAGCGCGCTACGCGACAATCTGATCATAATACCATAAAGGAGTGCACAGTAAAATATTTATGGGATTGGGAGTACTCGGTAGCAGGCACGCCTCGATACCCACAGCCAACATGACTCCAACGATATTTCAAATACTACTAACAGTTACATAATGGCTACATCGTTCTTCATAAATCTGTACAACTCCGAAGAATTGCCGAGAACTGGCTTTTCTGTAAGATAGCGCAGCCTTTTCCATAAACTAAAAATCTTAAAGTTATTTAATTACTAAAGATTTAATATGTTGTTAATTGCAATAAAGTGCAAATATTTTACATTTATGTACGAGTTATAATAATTATGCGATTGACGTTTCCTGTAATTTAGTGTATAATAACCGCATAAATGTAACGTCTTTCTACATTATAATAAGAATCATATCTCCGCTCTTCATCTTTATAATCCAGCAAAAAACGAGAACTCTCTAGTTACGTAAACAAAAGCGTCTGGCCTTTAGATATGTCTGACAGCCTCAAGATTTACATAATGTAATGTACCCGTGGCTCAATTAATGGTGTCCGGGGACCGCGACGGGCTCGCAACTCATTCCACACTCGGACAAATTGGCGCCAACCGCTGAACTGTAACGATAATGATACCGCGCGAGTTCGGCCCCATACGTCCGCTAACCTAACCTAACATCTCTCATGGGAACTCCTAAAAGCCACTCCATATGAAGTAGAGGTCCGCATTTGGCAGTCATGCAAAACTTAGTGGCTTTTGCGGTACATAAACAACTAGCACACGTGCGCGACCGACCGCGAATGGATTGATGTGACTTAAAATGCATACTATTCGGCTGCGGTATCGATCAGTTTCCGCCAAATTTTCCGCTGCGGGCGCTTGGCAACCGCGCGCCGTACCTCACGATCAATCGACACCCGAAAATATTAATGCCCGCAATTAATTTACCAATAGAACCTTTCGCCGCTTCATTATAATTGAGAATCGAACAGAAATGAATCACAATTTTTCACATTTGCCTCTACGATTGGCGAACGACTATTGGGAACACTCATAATCGTAGCGAGCGCGATCAACCACTGAAAGCTTTTTGAAAGCTCGCAGCGACGACGTGCGATGAAATGTTCATACGGTGATTACAAGGGGAGTCATCACTTTACAACAAGTGCAGATAACTGCTGTATATTTTATTGCTGTTTCAAACGTGCGTTTAAATAGAATATTTATATTTACATTTTCATGTATTCTTATTTTTTAAGTTAGATACTTTTTGTAATAGTAAGTTAACTTGATATCCTATTGTTTACCACTATTTGCTAGGACTCCAGACATTTCTGATATAACTACCTCGGAACTTTTTTTATACGATTGTAGTAAGAAACAAGCATGTAGTCCATCTGATGGTAAGTGGTCGCTGTCGCCCGTAGGCATTGAAAAGCATCATGATATAGAACAGAGGTTCTATCTGAAGTCAATCAGAGATGCGTTGCTACTCCCGAGGGCTCAAATGGTCGTCTCATCTGGAACTGAGTGCCGGCAATCTCAACCTGCCACTGAGTCGCAAATACTGCTACTACTCGTACATTCTTGCTGAAAATGTATGTTAGTTACCTTAAATTTAAAATTATTGAATTTTTTAAATTTCCTTTATAGAGCAGTGATACCCTAATTAATGGTTGAAACTTGGCCTCTCAGTAGAAGTACGAGGTTCCAATTCCAGGCACGCACCACAGATTTTTCTAAAATTATGTGCGTGTTAGAAATTTATTATCACTGTTTTATTGTGAAGGAAAACATCGTGAGAGTTCTCCAAAAAAAAAATTTTCAAAGGTGTGTAGAGTCTACCACATCGCACTTGGCTAGTGCGTTGACTATGGCCTAAAGCTCTCTCATTCTGAAAAAGAACCGTGCCCAGCTGTGGGACAATAATGGGTTGACAACAATTATCACTTTTACGATTTATTTCTCACCAAAACTCTTATTAGATTGTGGCGTATCATTGTATGTCTACCACGTCCAGATTTAGATAGCATAATTCTTAACATAAAAAAGATTTCACGGTCTTAACATCGGATAAACAATGATATACAACATGATAGGTTGTATAGTCGAAATATCCTTTATTTCTGTATTTCCGAAACATTTACCTGTTACCGAACACGTACAATGTACATATATAAAACAGAAGCGAAGAACAGGGGTCATTATCCAAGAAATCCATAAAATATCCGATAGAAGTCTCAGTGTTCACGTTAAAAAGATTTATAATATCGACATGAGATAGTAGCATTTTGTTTTAGAACTATCTGAGTACCTACATAAATACTCGGCTTGAATTCGAATATGTGAATAACTTCTTGCTCTGATATCGGTTACGTGATAAATTGCTAAATAATGCGCCCTTTGCTATACCCCACCCCTAATGTCTTCTTAATGCTGCATGGAGTTGTCACATTGCACATTCACGGCTCCCGTTGTCCTTTTCATTTCGATCCGCTACGATTTCGGTACATTTTCAAATTTCTCTCAGTTTCAAACACACCTGTGAGTACGCACTAACGATGCACGAACTGTTTCATAATTCGCGCATAAGCACTGAATAGGTAATGGTTATTTGGAACTATAGAGCCCTGCAGCGTCGTTCGCAAACGTTTTACATCGCAGAGTTTGTTAAGTATGAAAAGCTCCATTTGAACGTGAGTTTTTTAGTTCGTTTTGCCACTGTCGGCTCGCCGCGCTCTCCTTTTGTTCCATGAACGTGATCTGGCCGAGATGAAGCCCACCGACGTTATTGCTCCGCTCCTCGCTTCAATCTAGTTTGTTTCTGCCCGTCACACTTTTGCTGCTTTGCGTATTATCAACGCAAAAATGATTTCCTATCTCGCCATCGACGATTCTCCACCGTCGGCTGAAAAATTCCACTTCCATTTGTTTTCGTGACGTATAAGACGTAAGCGCTTTACATTTTTGTGCTGTTAGCTCCTCGGCCATATCTCAAGGTTTCGGGAAATTTTACGTCCAATATGGTTGGTTGTATTGGAAGCAAATCTCGAAATAACTAATGGCTTTCAGCATATACGATATAACGTAACTTTGCAAACTAAAATTGAACGTCGCTTTTGCGAATTCGAAACATATTATTCGGACCTATCCAGGGAGGGAAGTCAACGACATTTAAGTTAATACCCATGAAATAGATTGAAGTTACTTTAGGGCTTAGAATTGTTTTTCTGCGTGCCTGAATTCAAACCGCGCGCTGGGCTATAAATTTATCGAATACTGCGAAAAACTTTTAAAGCTATTATAAGACTCTTCCATAGATATAAATCGTAGTGATCAGTACTTTTGTTCCTAATAGTACTTCGGAAAGGCTTTGACAATTTCCATTTTATTAGAAAAATATTTCATACGGTTTTCGGCTTAAAACAGCCGATAAATCCTTCCGAAAATAGATTTTGCCGCCCACTCAGAATTGGAAGTGTGGCGTTGGATAAATTTAACAGGACTAATTGAGTGTACATAGTGAACGCATATTCGCATGTGACAAGTACGAGTGGCGCATGGCGCCGGATCCGCGGCAAACACTCCGGAGCAGTTATCTCAGTATCGCTTGGCTACGCTCGTTGTGGCCGTGTTTATTTTTAGTCTCGCGTGTACATTCACTATTGCGATGAAATTTACAGCGATCACCGCGGCTCGCCGCCCGCTGGACTCCGATACCGACGCTTCGAATGACAAGCTACCGCTATTTCATAAATGTCTGCTATTTTACGCGAGAATTCCTCTCGGTCGATGAACAATATAATACTTTTGTTTGCCGCTCGTTGATTTTGAGAGATAACGTTTATTAGGGAATTCGCTGGGCGACCTGATTCCATCAGATTAGCTTATTCGCAATTGATATCGAATATATTCGAATTCAATAAAGTCCCATGCATATTTATATATTTCCAAAGAAGCATTAGTATATAACTGTATATTTAATTATTATGTATGCCTAATATTCGATTCGCCAGACATAATGGTTCACTTTTTAATTACCGACCGTTCTACCTAATTGCGTCATCCAGTATAAAAAATGTAGTATTTAAAATTGTCTGTAGTCGGTTCAAAGACGTAATGCTCGTAAATGTAGATGTATATGTAAGGGTTTTTCAGTATAATGTTTGGTAATTCACACGTCGTGACACCTAATACCTTTGTTACTCAAAACATCATTATAGGGTAGCGTACGGATGCCGCGGTACTGTCAGGGCGAGATTTGGCGCAGCTGGGTGACTGATTACCTTCAGTGGAGCAACGCGACAGGTGGTCGGGAAGGCTGTCTGACCTACGTGACTTTGACGAAATTATTTAAATTTGCATTAACTGCTTAATAGTAAATTTATTACTAAAAATCCTAGTATGAGTCATAGTATCACACTGGGATTTTTTTATATCGAAACTGCACACAAAGACGAGTAAGTACATGGCTGGATGAGTACTTGAACCTATGGCTAAAACCAAAATTCATCTTTTGAATATCTATGTGACAGAGGATCGATCCCGACACCTTCTGTGAGCGTTAAAATTTTGTGTCCTTTTTTATAATATGGAAGTAGCAAACGAACATGCAGTCCACCTAATGGTAAGTGGCCATTGCAGCCTATGGGCATCTGTAATCAATACCAAGAAAGATCAAAACCTTACCTGAGGTCAGCCACAAATGCGTTACTTGCCCTGAGGACTAATTAGTAACGCCTCGGATAAGTATATCTCTCTAACCACACCCTTCACACCAGAATATCAGCCCATATCTTTGCTGGTATTAAGCAGAAATAAGTATAGCGGTGGTGCTTCCTCAGTCAAACCACAAAGAGCACTTTAATTCTTATAAGACGATATTTGACTGCAAATTGTAACCAAATTTTGTAAAATTCGCTCAATACTGACGATTGCAGCTTCAAGCGAAGGTTCGTGACGCTCGAACTGGTTTATGACTGCGATTTAAATTGCCCTATGACCTACATCATACCTCACACCTCCACTGCTGCAATCCCTCATAGGCTCTTATAGAACCCACCCATTCTTATTTAAGCACACACATGCCTTGATTCGGACTGTAATGTAATTACCTTTCGCGAATATTGAAATCCGCTGTAGTTTCCAACAGTACATACCCTCAGTTCCTTTGGCCGAGATTTGCTATGACTGGGTGACTGATTAGACTGAGTCGACGGCGAGGCGGACGCGACAGGTGGTTGGGCTGACCCGCGGCCCACGTCTCCTGATTGATGGCTGCCTCCCTCGCCGCTCTGACTTCTTACTGCAACTCGACACGTTCGCGAGTGCCTAGTAACATATTTATATTAACCGGTGGAATGTTTCAGTAAAATATATTCAATGAAAGTTTGTAAGTTACGCTAAATTCACCTTAAATCGTGTTTTGTATGACTCTGAAAATTATACATTTAATGTTAAAGGATTTTTGCTTCTTTAAAGTGGATTTCACAAGATTTTATTTAAATTTTTTGCCCTTTATATCGCAATGATATTATTTAAACTTATTTTCTCAGTTTTTTATTCAAAGTAGTATTAATGGTTAAATAAGTTATTTTAATTTGATTTTGAGCACTAATGAGACTTCACCCCAGCCGCTAATGTAAACTATCGCAGGTTATAATTTTCCCATGGGAACCTTAATTATTAGTACGATGATTATCAAAATATGAGTGATCCGTTCAAATACCGCCCCTTATACTTTATACTTAATGCTTAACAACAAGCACTGACTACTATAAACACAAAAATAAACTTCAAACACAATCTGATGTCTACATCAAAAAAAAATATACCTATTGCTTATTTTACTGTAAAGTTATAAAGCCAACAAGAGTCATTTGTTCTTGAATCCTACATTTGTACTAAGAATAATAACCCACTCTCAGCCACTCACATTTTTTTCATAATCACCAACCACATTAGTTTAATAAGAATGAACTAATGTATCGAAAAATAATTAATAGTTAATCATACATCCGTACATACAATAACATCCGGCTCATTTCTTACGTCAACATTTGCTTCAATGCGCCTATAAATGAAGCTATCGGAAACATATCTCATTTAAAACAATTAATTAATGTTATCCAAAAAAGTTCGCAAATGTCAAAAGTCGATTGTCCAAAGCGGTCCCACGCTCTGCGCCCGCGGTCTAATAGCGCGAGGTCAAGTCCAGAGCTCATGCATATTCACATGAGCTCCGGCGGATCGCCGGCTCATCTGTAACGGTCCCCCGACCGGTTGTATAAGCTCATTGTTGCATGTATCCGTCCATATGGTCTAGCGAGAGCACAGCAAAAGAAGACCAGTAGGTTATCTTCATCGTTCACGATTGTCGATCACGATCTGACTTATAAAGAGTTTCTGGGCTATTTTTTGTTATTGTTATTGTGTTTAATTAAAAGATTCGTTGTTTTGTTTTTTATCTGTGTAATGTAACTATTCTATCCTGTGGATGCATTGAAAGCAATATGTCAAAGTTGAGTAAAATTTAAAGTAAATAGGTTTTATGAAGATATTTAGTATAACGACGACTGTATGTTCTCAAAACGCGGATTTTGATTGAACTTGCTGTTTTTGTTATACTGTACCCCTAACCATTGCTTGCACTACTCTTGTTTATCTCTAAAATGACTGGCCGTGCGCGGCGACAGCTGTGCAACCGGTTCGCAGTTTTATTGCGGAAGTTTAGCTTACGCGAAAAACTTAATAACCTCTATTTGAAAAAATCGCACGTGCGTTTCCATATTTAGTCTGCACGGGTGTGGAGGTAATACTTTGGACCGAACTACCAATTAGTGATTCAGGGGTAATTATGCTATTTTACGCTGGGGTGTATGATAGTGAATTGGCATAATAATAGCCCTGTTTTATTACTACCCTCTAGACACATTTTCAATAATTGTAACTTATCGCGTTTGCATGCATGCAATTCTGTCGTAGAATCGAAATGTATGTATCATTTATGTAAATTTGTCTTGTTACAGAAAATGTAGTTATCCTACAATAACTGAAAAGAGCTAAAGATATACGTTAAACTTTTATTTAATCTTTTGACAAGGCTTAGTAATTGTCACTTAACAAAAACGGAAGTTACTTCCTAAAAGGGATATTAATAAATGTTTGCAAGCTCTACAATGGACGGATTGTGCTCTATTGCATAACACCGTGCCATTTGCGATGCAAGTAGCTCAGAGCTAAGAGCATCAATGAACAGCTCTCTATAATTGCATGTTATCCTTGCGCAGACCATAAAAGTCCAAAACACGAAGCATAATATTATTGAGAAGGTATCTCAAGAGGATTACTATTCAAATCAAAGTTGTTTGCAAGTTTGCAACAAACAAAGATAACAGCTTATAAAGTAGATTCAGCAATTGAACAGATGATATTAAGATAAACAAATATAGCGACAGACGGTTGTTTGTCTAAGGATCTAACCAATAATCCAATTGTCACTTGTTACGTAAAGAGGAATTAACCACATATATTAATAGCTAGTAATGTTATGAGCACGCGTATTAGTTCCGTCTAAATTGTGCGTACGGAACATACCTAATAGCCATATCCATTTATTAATTAATCTCTACAGTTAAACTAAACAGTTAAATAACGGCTTGGTAATGTAACAGTATTGCGCATCGTGTGAAGTTGGTCTTTAATTTCAAATATCAGATTAGAATCCAACAAGCACTGCGTATTTTTTGTGATTGATCAGTTGTTTTTACATGATTCATTCCAATATATGGACAAACATAAAGTTGAAAACATTTAATTTATACTATTTCATTTTTGAATATGATGAACAATGCAACATTTTAAGATTTTTCCCGCGGTTGCGCCCGCCTGGGCGCACCACGTACCACGTTTAAATCCTATGTTAACACATAGAATACTTTCCAGATTCAGTCAGTTTAGTGTCAGGATCCAGGTCTTAACTAGCTTTACGCCAAATTTCATCCAAAATCCAATTAGTAGTTTTTGCGTGAAAAAGTACTAAACATACACACATCCTCACAAACTGTGCTCATTATAATATTAATTAGATAGATTATGTTTATCACAAAACATACCGAATTATTATAATGTATTTTACACAAACAAGTACCTAATGAAATCAATCTTGCACTTCATAAATAAAGCCGCTTGTCAGCGTTGTAACATATTAAAATACACCCCTATCAGGGCGGCAGCTGGTGCAGGGGGCTCAGTGCTGCCTAATGATTGTCCTCGGAGAGACGGCGACGTTACTCTTGCAAACTGACCGCACGTTCATACGACGGGAATGTTTAGAAAAATACTGTTTGGAATTATCTTATAAGTATTAAAAATTGTTTAGCAAAGTTTTTTTGTTTCTTATTTTTTTACCTAATGTATTTGAAATATTAAATAAAATATAACCAATATAGTATGGTTTTTATAAAGATTATAAGTAATTCTCCTATAAAACGTTAAAAATCTATGATTTTTTTAATTTTTTTATTATAAATTTCAGCATGATAACGTGCCCACATTTAATACTTTCGTAAAAGGCCCTCATACAATATTCTTCCTTCTACTTTTTAGAATTTTCGTCCCATAAAGTTAATTTACAAGAATAAAATTCCGGTAGAGAAAAAATCTTTTTTAATGCAGAATTTTTTAAGTGGACACATACGAGTTTGCGAATTCACATCGCATCGCCTTTTATTACAGGGTGGCGGATTATTAAGATTACAAAGGTTGGGGTCACTTGTTAAACGTCGCCGGTACATATTTATATTCTAATTAGGTGCCAGCGACAGACCCGTGAGGGTGCATGCCTAATATGAAAAAATGGTTTTATTTGCTCAGTGTGATGAGATATGTGATATTGTTGATATATTATGAGTATAAAAATTAAATCCGTAAAATAATTTAAGCTAATGACGACCCGCGTGGCGGAGCGATCACCATACCGGTCTGACACGCAGTGGGTTCCGAGTTCGATCCCTGGCCAGAGAGACATCTGAATGATGAATTTAGATATCTGTTCTGGGTCTGGATGTTTGTGTATTCATCTTTGTGTGAGTCCATGGTACCCACGACACAGGAGAAAAACCTAATGTGAGTTCGTTCAGTTCAAAATTCATCAATTTAAAATTATATTTTCGAAATGAAGGCTTTGTGCTCTATATACACCGTTTTATGCCCGTTTATTTTTGATATTTTAACTTAATTAATTTAAAAAATAAAAACATGGAGCATTGCTTACTTGTCTTCTAGTTATCGGTTAAAATTTGTTTGTTTTTATTTGTTGTGTTATTGTTAACGCAAAACAAAGTATACGAGCAACCTTCTATTATCATCATAAGAACTACAAACATGGCGAACATAACCTATTAACTTTAACAGAACTAAGTGTCAAGATAAATAGGCCGTTTATCATTGTCTTCGTAACCAAAACCTATCTAAATTCGCAAAATGACGTAATATGTTAACTAAAAAGACAATGTAGCAAAAACGACTCACGGACAATAAGACGCCGCCTACTCGTAGCGTGATTTCATCTTGGCAAGCAGTAAAATAAAGCTGTTGCAGTAATGCATTTTACATTTTGAAGGATCATTAAACTGCGCATTACACTGGCGGAGCCGTCAAGAGGCAATTAAAAGAACTGCTAAGACGGAACTCGTAAAAGAAGTCGTGTTCTCAACTGATTAAAAATGCTCTTATCGCTCTGGAAATTCAATTTTTAATCAGGAACGTTTATCGTAAACTATCTAGGGACAATGTACTCAAACAGCGGCCTCTTATGATTGAACCACCTGAAGTAACAAAATTATTATCGACGATGAATATCACGAGCATATCAATTATGAAGTACTTTATAAAAATGCAGTAGACTTAAATAAAGTGGTAGAACTATATGTGGCTCGAATTCGGAAGCACCCCCGCCACTCCTATTTCTGCCTGATATCAGCAGTATTTAGCACTGTTATGTTCTGGTCTGAAGGATGTGGTAAGAGACACATACTTACAGTAGTAAAGCATATGTGGTCACTTTAGGTGAGACCGATCTCATCTGGAGTTGATTGCAGATGTCCATGGACGGCAGTGGCCACTTCCATCACGTGGACTGCATGCTCGTTTGCTACTTCCACATGTAAAAAAAATCCGATTCGTTCCATAAATAAAAGTGCAACTGAACAGGAAGAATTATAAGAACTGTCATTTAGTATTATAAAGTAAATAGGGATGTCTGAGAATCCGAGAGAATTTCTAGCTCCGATTACGCTGTCAAGATCTATCAATTAACACGCAAACTCCATCGGCGTCCAGGTGAACATCAATTAATATCAAATTGTGAGGAACGTCGCCGGTGCAGACCGTAGCGGAGAACCAATCTCGATAGACCACTAGTTGCCACTAGAGCACACTTCATTATATATTAATTTAGAGCTGCACCTCTGCATCATTTGCGCCTTTTCCATAACCCCCCCTCTACACTAATGATTGAACTTTAGTTGAAGTATCCACTTCAATCTGAACGTGTGAAACTGTATAACTGAAGTGAATAATGTTACCGCGAAACTTAACGATCACTTATAATTTACAGTCAATACATAACCTATTATCTTGTTATTAGCATCAGACATTGCTGCCGAAGTTATAAAATGAGACGTTTTGTTCTCATTTGAAATGATTTGCGTACAACTTGCAAGGTTTCTAAAGATAGTAAAAAAAAAACTTCTAAAATGTGGAAATGTGTACCAGTCCTTTCAGTATGTTTGATTTATCTGTACGTTTAGGTTAGGGTTACGTTATACATGGATCTTAATATCATCATTGCCGATATTTCGATCCAGTTGCATGGATCATGAACGCGTGAAACTTTTGGTTAGTACTCGTACGTACTCGTAGCGTACTCTATGAAACTTTATAACTAACCTAACCTAACCAATCTCATAAAACGAGAATCGTTTAAAATTAATAACAGATGCTACACCCGATTTAATACGAAACAAAAAAGCTAATTTGCATTACCACGCTCTTATTTCAAATCTAGACAGCAGTACTACAATGTTGCTAAAGCAGAAATAAGCATGTCTTACTACCGCCCAGAGCCAACTTCAACCTACACCTGGTGTCCTTGTACCTTTAATATAAGCTAGTTTTAAGCCAGCCGGGCATAAATATAAACGGAACAGTATAGGTGTCAAGGAAAGTTTATATAAAACAGATTACGATTCCTAGAGCGTTCGTGATTAATTATTCATAGAAATACATTATAACACTATCGCGTGGTTTTTATTACACGTTCTAAGGTTATGAGCATTCGCTTCAAATCTTGACTTTTACATCGAGAATACGTTGACATATAATAGTCACTAGTTCAGCAGGATTTTTGATAAGTAGCAATGAAGCACACAGTCAACCTGACAGCAAGTGATCACTGCCGCCAATGGATATCTAAAGGCTATTTATTTACAAATAGCCAATGAGAAAGCAGTCCACGAGATGGTAAGTGGTCACTGCCATCCATGGACATGTGTAAGCAACTTCACGTAGGACAAGGATCCTATCTGAAACCAATCATAGAAGCATTGCTACTCCCGAGAACTAAGACGGTAGCCTACATAAGTGAGACGGCAACCCCAAACTTTCACCGAAACGCAATTAATTACCTCTTCGGTTGAATCATACTCGTTCTGCAACCACCTTGCGCCTTGCAATAGACCATTATTTCATACTAGTAGATACGTGCCCACTTCGTTGGACATTAAAATAATTGGTGTACCTGTTTGTATTCATTATTTCTACCCATAAAGCCAGATACTAAATTTCATAGAGCTTGCTTCAAAATTGGCGAAGTTTCATACA
The DNA here is from genome assembly GCA_018249875.1 of Cecropterus toxeus. Lineage (NCBI taxonomy): Eukaryota > Metazoa > Arthropoda > Insecta > Lepidoptera > Hesperiidae > Cecropterus > Cecropterus toxeus. Next base: position 9,836 of record DWNE01001367.1, on the reverse strand, counting down.
AACTTTTAGCCCCTCTTAAACCCCTTAGGGGTTGAATTTCTAAAAATCCTTTGTTATCGCTCACTTACACCATAAAAGGAACCCTTGTACCAAATTTAAGGGTTCTAGGTATAGTAGTTTCACGTGTGCATTAATATATAAGTCAGTGAGTCGCAATTGCCTTATATACATATAGATAGAACAAGGATTTCCACCTGAAATCTCCGCCTTAACAGTCCAGTCCACTTATATGTAAGTCAGCCGACAGAATGGTTGTAGAACGAATGGAATAACAAACCGTTAACTCGTTTCAGTACAAATGAAATTCAATATTTGTTCTGAACATCCAATTATGACAGTACAATATCATAGTCTCATAGTATTTCGTGGAATAGTACGAGTATAGTTCTCGATTCTAACTGCAATCGATACGGCATAAATGCGACACCTATATGCGATTAATGTTTGATTAGTTCCGTTTTCTCGAATCTGTTTGTACCAATCCTCAGAACTAACTCCTTGAGATGCTAATACTCTAATAGAAAGCTTTGAAGATTCTGTATGTGATAAATCTCTTTGTGGTTTGTATTCGCTCGTGCGACTGATATGTGTGCTTAAAGAACCAGGGGACGAATGAGGTTTTTCATTTATATGTTTTTCTCTTTTTTTATAAGAATGATGAAAACGAGCATGTAGACCACCTGATGGTAAGTGTTTACTGCCGCCCATGGACTTCTGTAAGTAACATCATATAGAACTAAGGTTCGATCTGAAGTCGATCACAGATGCGTTGCTACTCCCGAGTTTTTCTCTTTCCCTATTTATAGTAGTATGTTGGTAGCTTGTAGGTACTCATAACTTTATGTTAAACAAATAAATTTCAAGTAACACCTATGACTAGCAGACTGCACCTCTAGTCCTTCCAATTAGAATTATCAAAGTAAAGAGTTTATCGTAGTCACTGCGTTTGGTCCTTAAAACAAGTCCTGGTATCCACTTTTATTGAAAATTTTAATCGTCTTCATTGACATCCACTCAAAGAAGACTACTGCTGCTCCTTTTGTAGGTCCATGCTACTTATTTCATGCACTCACTAATGTGGAAGTATATGAGAACAGTTTTTTTGATGAGATGGTCTACTGATCTCGATGATAATGTGCAGATATTATTGTAATTTGTTAGCATATAGTTAGTTTATTTACGTTTAGAAGAGGAAAGAATGAAACAACATTAGAATATTTCATTTATATTTCAAGATGTACGCCGATTACCAATCGACTCGACGGAAGGTAAATAATACGCGTTCTATATCAGGAACGCGGTTTTATTTACATCGAGACTAAAATAGCGTGTATGCATGCATGTGTCAGTTAGTACCAGCGTGTCGTAGTCGCTGCCCATCACTACCGGCTACAACGGGCGGGCGTAGCGTCGCGTATAGTCAAAATTGCTACGACATTGCGGTACACGCGGTACATTGGTTGTATGTGACCGCTTGGAACATTTGTTGCAATTACGACGTGATTGGTGCATGGTATTGGAATTAGGTGTGCATGTTGGTACATAATTTACAGTGCAGTACCAATGTCTTTATTAATAACATGCCGACAAATAAAGGTTGAAAGAATAGATTTTATTTAAGAATAATGTAATTTTCTCTGCAAGTGTATTTTGTAATTCTTAAGAGAAATAAATAAAGTCTTTAACCTCACAGATTTTGTACAATTCTGTTTCTCGTGACTTCAAACTAATAAACAAACATTTAAGGAATATCAAAAAAATATTACTTAATTGGTGTCTATCTATAAAATCAACCTATTGCCCAATTAAAATTCATGATCCTAGTTTTAGTAGCTTAGTCTGCTTTTATATATACATGATAAATCTATATCGATCAAGTAAATCCAATATTGATGCATTTTTAATATTAATAATAATTTACCAACGCCTGCACCACAACCCGCAACCTTGTAATGCACTCCGTAATACGTTCTCGTCTCATATATGCTCACGCTCCGATTAAATTCGCTGTTACTTCGGCCACAATCTTAGGCCTCGCACAGTTACGAAATATCACCTGCGGTCACAATTGTATCGCCCTGTACATATTTAGAAACCTGCACAGGTCGATTCAGTGTCATTCAATACACGACCTATTTGCGGTCTGTCAAACCGCGACGGTGCCACTTAAATGTGTATTTTAGTTGGCGAAACCTGTCTGATAAATTTGCACAAATCCGCTACTTCGTATTAAAATTGTTTAATTTATATTCGTTGAGACATTTAAGTGGATGTGGAAGTGGGACTTTAATGTGTTTAGTTATCAATGTCCAAAGCATGTTTCGTTCAGTTTTGATTTGCAAATAAGTGTATTAAAGGTCACAAACATATTTATGCCTATTGAGTGGGTTGCAGTGCATTGTTTAGGTATCTAAGCTTTAATATTTTTAATATTTCGTAAATCAATAAATACTAATATCTACACTCTTCCTTTTTTGTTATTGTACTTTATTAATAATGTTAATATGATGCAATCCTTAATCGCGTTAATGCATCTGATATTTTATTCAAATTTAATCACCGTGATAACCAAAATTGCTATTTACTTTAACAACTGTGCGCTCGGCTCAACCATTGTGAATTCAAAAATTAATACGGTTCACTGCCGAAAAATAATTTACGTTTAACTAAAATTAATAGGTGTCAGCAGTGAAAATTAATTTACAATTACATTCGCTACCTGCCTTTACGATTGTCATAACTTGAAATTAAAATAATTACTTGGAAATCGTTTTGACGTCGCGTAGATCACGTTTGGATATATATAAATGAAATCCTGATGTGAAATTAATTAACGGTGGTATATTATTACGAAAGTGACCATCGGGGTGGGTTAAATGAATTACTTCATATCCGAGCTTCCTGCTGACGAGGACTCGTGCTAAAGTACTTTAGAATATAGAATGTATAAGAATACGCTTTGCCAATATTTTAAGGATAGTAGAGCCCTTTTTGGTTCGACTCCGGAAGCTTAACGGTCACGCCTATTTCTGCCTACTGACAGTAATGTTAAGCGCTGCCGAGTTTTTGTCTTCAGACCAGGTGCGGTAAGGTATACTTATCCGAGGTGTTCCTCACAAGTAGCAACGCATCTGTGACCAACCTCAGGTAAGAATCAGTTATTATCGGAGGTTGATAAGAGATGTCCATGAGCGGCAGTAGCTAATTAACATTAGGTGAACTTCATGCTCCTTTGTTACTACAATGTTATTAAAAAAATATGTAAGGTGACGGTTATCCAAAAGTATTTGCTTACCCCTGATGTCCGTTGAATCTCTAAAATAGTGGCATATTATTACAAAAATATAATACGTCATAAAATAAGTCTGATTTCATGCCCACTTCAAATTAGAACACAGTAGGACTACACTAATAAAGTGGCGAATATAAACATCTAATTTTAAAGTTGAAAAGGGCGCCGAAACGGCGTACAAATACAGCGATATTTTGATCGTGAATTCTGTATATTTTTCATATTCCGACGACGAGCCTAATAAGTAGGTCAAGTAACCCTTTGGCGTGTAAAGAGGAGTGAGCAATCACACGCGCCGCCCGCCTAATTGAAGTCCAATGTCGCGCAGCCCGCCCACAGTGATTGATACCGACCGACGCAGCTTCTAATAACTCGATCGTGACATTGTTTGGACGCGCACCAACGTCATTCCACCGAACCGGGGATATACTACGTCGGAATGATGTCATCCTCTGACAGTAATCGGTGGATTCGGTGCGCCTGGCCCTACAAGATACGGCCACGATTGATGACTGAATATCGATTTTATTATTCGCGGAACCCAATTGGTGGCCTAATAATACTTTATTACTGGATAGACTGCGTTCCTTTCACATTTTGCACGGACACATTTGAAAAAATAAAAAGTAATGTTTTGATGTGTTCGGTTTAATTGTGGGATTTCCCCGATTTGTATATCTAAGTCCTTGCACGCGTTGGTCTAATCACCAAGTAATAATATTTTTTTGATTAAAAGTTAACGGTGCATACAGGAATTCCTGGTACAGACTTTTACCATCAAAATACAGCTAGGAAAGCACTCGATTCGCAGGTAGACGCTGCAAAAAGCCTTGGTGGGGCACCGGCGTCTAATTAGCAGCGCCATCGCCATCAATATCCATTAGTGGCGCCACACGCGACGCTGCCGGCCGCCGCGCCGCCGCCGCGGCCCCGCCGTCCGCATGTGACGATTACCGATTCTCCGCAAGTATATTGCGATGGATTGATAAGGGTTTGCATTTCCGTACCTCACGGACGCTTCAAAAAACCACTCTAAACTGCAATCGACTTTGAATTAGACGGTTGTGAACTGTAATTAACTATAACTCACAAAGCTACCCCCTTTCCCGAAAGCTACTTTTATTAAACATCAAATTGTATAAGCGTGCACCTTGCCCGCGGGTCGAAACGATTTAATTTGAAACTTCTTCACCTAACCATACGTAAAGGGTTGGCCGTTGCCCTAATCTTTGAACTATGACTTGACCGTTAATACGCATATATAATTTGCTCTTCGATTATTTAGTATGGAGGTATGGTGCGCACAGATTCGAATAATTTAGTTTACTGATGGGGAACAAAGCCGGTCCGAAGTTTTGAGTAACGGTCACGGGTTCGTTGTGAGAGCCAAACTTATTCGACTATCTGTCTATTGAAATGTCATTCGTTTGAATTGACTTGATAGTTGAAAGTTTACGAGTTACCGATTTCGGTTAATTAAAATAGTTTTTTTTTTGAACATTTTGGAAACAAAAGAAGAGTTTGTAAATTTTTATTAGACTAGCGGTACAAATAGCGATATCGCATGCTTTGGGGTTGAATCTTAGGCTTTTTTGAATTTCGAAGTTATGCCCCTATTAGAAATTAGTGATTATTTGCCTTAATGGTGAATAAAACCAGCTGACGATCCACGTAGCGGTCACCGTTCCGATCTCATCTACAGTGCGTACCGGGTTTGATCCCCGACTAGACAGATATCTGCTTGATCAGTTTAGATTTTTGTTCTGGGTCTGAGCGTTGGTTTTTGTGTGTCCATGTCATCCGCTACACTGAACACTTCGTATCGTGTAAATAAACTGTAAGTGTAGAAAGCGTAACTGCTTAGTATTTTTAAGTAAGCTCTTATTTTTATAGAGCCTGTACATTCCGATGCATTAAAATAAAAACGACAACAATTTAATAGTCACCGAGTGTTCTACCATTTCAATTAGGCAACGTTTCGTGTATAGCTTTCTGTGGCCCTTGTGGAACTTTCTTTAAAAGGGGTCAATAAGGTACGCGTTTTATTTGAACCGTGACCTGGTCGTGATCTCCCCATGCGTCGGCTACTTCGGGCAGGTGCACATACGCCCTTCCATCTCTCAGCTCATACGCCTCATTTACATAGCCAAGGTATCTTATGCACTCTGTATGCACTCGCGTCTCACTTTATAATTCAAATAGTCCTCATGAATACAACGAGAATTCGAGGAAATGTGAGAAATTGTAACGGAATTTTTAAGACACATTTTAAATTGAGAATTCCTACTGCGTTCATGCGTTCTAAAGCTTATTAACAATGGAAGCGGCTAGTTAGCTCCGCTGTAATTTTATCTTTTCCTCGTTTTCCGGCGATGTTTCTCATTCTGAGAATGAATACAACAGTCAGTTGCGAACCACTGAGAAAAGTTGCTAGGTTTTGTAAAGCGCCCTTTCCGAATGTTTTGAATTTCCTTGGAATTGATGCTCGACCCAGAAGTCGACAATGTAAGCTATTTGTCTCATAATTGATTAACACTGGATTTAGGTCACATTTAAACTTTTTTGAGCATTAAAATAAACAATGAATGTTGATTATCATAAAAAGTACATTGCTCCGTATAAGGCCACAATCCAAAGTTGAAACGTAAACGCCCTAAATTGGCACAAACAAAAGAACTTAACCGTAAACAATATAGAGGGTCTTGTTAAATAAAGTACGTTCAATTACGTTACAAGTTACTCACTCAGTGGTTGCGCTTTCTTTGTCTTTGTGAATGTTTGGGCCGGGTATAATTGGTAGTAGTTTTATTCGATAAGGCTGGTTAGTTAGCGTTGTGTTTTCGTCCAACATGGCGGGCCGGCGCGCCCGCTAACCGGCGTGGCCTTGCCCCGGTGTAATCAAATTAGACGAGTGACGTCACCGACAGCACCACGCTAATTAACACGAGCGGCGATCATAACACACCTCTGACTGCCATAGACGCTGCGCCGAGCACGAATGTGTGCGATCTAGACGAGTGTCGCGAATTGGGTCGAGTTTATCTCTTTATAAAATATGAGCTTAATCTTCTATAAGCCGTGTACGGTTGAGTTATGAATTAAAATGTTTCTTTTTCATTGCAAATTTATTGGCACGGATTGAAACAACTGTCAGTGTGTATGTAGAACACAATTCTGTATAAAAAGCTCAAATTCGTACTGGCTCGAAGGCCATCGACAATATTTAACGATTTTTATGAAATAACCTGCTTGATTTGTTGTTTATGGACTGCGTTTAATGTCCCTTAACTTGAAATTTTGTTAACAATCTAATAGCGCCATACATACATATTCATTCATTCATTTAACAACCAACTTCAATAACGTTTTACAAACAAATGTGGTGCATTTTAATCCAATCATATAAAAAACAATCACGTTTAAAGCATAAAATTCGCAACGGCAACGCGATCATCATATTATTTTTGTGTTAGTTATATTTAATTCATCACGTATCTCCTTTGTCTCTTTTATACTTAATGCTTTCGAAATATTCATAAAATTTTAATTTTAAAATCACCTGCCGATGTTCTTTGTCGCAATTTGATTCCATAGAACTTAACCTTCGTGATGGATTTGACATTCTCAATGAACCCATAAGCCTCATAGAGAGTGTTACCTAAGCCTTCTAATAGAGCTATCTGCGCGGGTGTATCTCCCACGCAAACATGCAATCCCCGTATACTATAAAATATCAAACCAATTCGGTCATCCTGACGCCGCTGCGTAGGCCGTGGCGACGCAAATGACAATTTCCTACACTCTTGCGTCACTTTTCGTATGAATCAGCCATTCCTCTCTATTAAAATGGTTTGCGACCAGCAGCAATATTTATTTACATTCCTTATATCGACATGATGTCTGGATACCTTGTAATCGGAGTAAAAATTACATTGTGGCAAAATCATCATAACATCAGTTTGCCCCTTCGTGACTTTATCTTTAAACGAGTTTTTGAACAAAACCTACCACAACCACCGGCTGGATACAGTCGTACAGTTCCGCAGCCATTACACAATGCTGATTGCAGAGAAACATGAACACAAATCCAAGCTCGGAACAATATTACGATTACGTCATTCATAAAGTAAGTGCATTAATGTAGGTAGCGAAGGCGCCATCTTTGTGTATCTCCGCTGCGGGCCGCTGCTACTGATATGAAAAGCAGTTTTCCGAGAAGTAAATAATAGAGCGTCTGTCGGAGAGCCTCGTGCAACCCTCCAACGACTTAAAAACAACTAATGTGTCCTCTATGACAGTGGGCTCTGCACTGTTTGCTCTGTCACAAGCGTTGCGCCGACGGAACACTGCTTGCTAAACTTTTTGCAACTGTTATTTTAGGAATACACTACAATGTTTAGCATAAATTCATATAATTTAATGGCACAAATGATATTGCATTTGTTTGTTGTATTTTGAAATTGCCAAATGTTCTGAATCCTTTTCAAAACGTCTTGATCTTTCCGTATATACAATTTTGAGACAGTTTTGCAGGAAACTAAATTTCTTTGTAAATCTGATTCAAATACTTTGCGGAACAAAAGATTCGAGTCTTACTCTAGATGACTACTTTTAGTTTAAAACTAATTCCAATATCGTCGTAATCCGCTTTTATTTGAGCGAGCTCTTTCCGCGGAGTGAAAATTCCACGCCCAATTCCAGCAACATGATACCCCTAAGTAAGTGTTCCCAGACGGCTAATGAAACTTCGCAAAGCCAACACGAGACCGCTTTTATTTAGAGACGATGTCGAACAGATGACGCCTAAACAAATCTCAATATCTGGCATATGGTATGAATATTTAGAGCGAGAGAACGCATCGAGAGTTCCCTGAACAGTTATAAGACATCGAAAATAGATTGTGCGAACGGGGTTACACGCACCTGTTATTTAGCTTCCGACCGGGTGCGATGCTGGCACGGGACGGGGGAAGGGTGTAGCAGATTCATTAATAATGGCCCGCAATGAGACGCCCTTATTTACGAGCTGCGGCGACCAAGTCGAACCGCACCGCACACATCGCGACGCTGCGCTCCGTACCACCGAGAGAGCTCTCGGCTAACTAATTTAACCATCAAAAACTTAGAATTACCCCCAGAGGTTAACCGACATTGTTTAGATTCTAAGAATAGTGCGCTCTTCTGATTCTCGTGCAATTCGTTATACTCGCCGTGTAAAATTGCTAGAATACGTTGAATCAGCAAAGTTCAGCTGCACTGCATTCGTGTTATTCCTTTAGCAAAATCTTGTGTAATTAATGCGCTTACAGTGTTTCATTTAATCCTGCGAAATAAAATCAGTTTATATTAATACTGTAGTGAAATAGGATTAATTCAACATGACTGCAGCGATTAAGTACACGGAAGTTTTCTGTACGACGACGTATTTGGTCGGCTTTCAATCAGCTTAATTCCTTACAATTGGTCACGTAATTGAGTTGATTTGATTCGTGTCTGGTTCGTATAAGGCGAGCTTGTACAATTTTAGTCGACGGACAAGTTCAACACACCATTAAATAAATCGTCTCTATTGTCAACAAGATGTTGGTCGTGCAACTACGACAAAGGACCACAAAAAATCGTGCTTCTAATCGAAACGGAGATGAATCTTTGAAAACTGTGTACTCAAAAGTGAAACACAATTTTATTGGAAATATTTCATCGAGATTTTAAACAATGATACTTTGTACCAGGTTGTAAACTCATTATTGCCCCACTGCTGGGCACGCGTCTTCTCTCCGACTGAAAGAGTTTCATACCATGGTCTAGGAATAGGTAGACTTCACACGCCTTTTAAAAATTCATTTTTTTTAACTCTTTTTGGTTTTGATCTCTTGGTTTCCTCACGATGTTTTCCTTCACCGTAAAGTGGTAATAATTATTTTACTACACCCATAACTTTCTGACAAATAAATCAGTGGTGTGTTTCTGGTAATCAAACTTCAAACCCTTGTTTTAGAGGCCGAGTTTGAACCAACTGCTCACTGCTGTATCTATATATCTCAACGCTGCTTGTATGCCAAGTATCACGTACTTAAATGGTTTTCAAAGAAACAGTATAATACAAGCATCTTACTATTCAATTCCTACCGTATCTGATGTATCATGAGAACCGCTTCGTACTGGAAGGCTCATAAAATTAAAGACTCATTAAAACAGCGACTGATGATGATTTTATTAGATAACGTTTGCCTATTAATCATTGGTAATATTTTATTAATACACTGAGTTTATATAACGGGAATATTATGCGCTGCAGGTACATTTTATTAGCTTATACAGCTTATCTTACTAATATTATAAATGCTAAATTTTATGAGGATGTATGTGTATTTGTATTTGACGACCCGCGTGGCCGAGCGGTTACCATACCGATCTAACGCGCAGTGGGTCTCGGATTCGAGCCCCGGCCAGACAGGCATCTGAACGATGAGTTTAGATTTCTGTTCTCGGTCTGGGTGTTTGTGTATTCGTCTTTGTGTGTCCATGGCACCCACGACACAGG
>DWNE01001366.1:0-22360 GCA_018249875.1 Cecropterus toxeus | reverse complement strand
ATTATACCGTAACAGATTTAACGTACACCTACGCCTTCATGGATGTGGTACAGTTGTGATATGCTCGTTTATCTAAAACATTCAAATTGGATGAGTAATTTTAATTGGAAATGGATATAATTAGTTATTAATCCGTTTAATTAGTATGCTTGTTTCCGGATATTAATAATTATACACCTTCAATTTATGTATTGTATATTTAACAGATTTTTAAGTTTAATATGACAAATCGTGGCCAATTAGATCCAACAGTTTTTGTTTATTGTGTAAAAAAAATACTTTTGACAATTAGCGAATATCTCATATCTCAACTCACGATGATAAAAAGATATAATTGGTAAAAAGAAAATGAACAAGCACATTTTTAATATTGTAAGAGTAGCAAGTTAGCTAAGATATTAGGCAAGAAAAACATAACGACAACAATAAACATAAGGATAATATTTGTACATACATTCATAGATAAAAATAATAAAAATTAAAGTTCTGACTAAAGAGATAATTTCGAAGCCTTGTAATAAATAAATAATCTTAGACATGTTTTATATTTTGCTTTCTCTATTTGTCCGTGTTTTAGATCGCATCACACCAAAAACATCAGTAGTTTCTGAATTTATTTTGAGAATTGAAATTATGTGTCAGTTTATTTTACCTGATATAAACTGAATAAGATATATTTATAAAGTGTTAATATACCGTATTCAAGTTTACCAACTTCATTGCAATATTCAATCAAGCACTCTCAGTCACACGACGCGTATAGGCATCTCGGTAATACATCTCGAGAGGCATTCAGAACATCGAGAACTATTGAGCTTTAAAACATTAGATCTGGTATGCTAATAATTGGCCTATATACAATACATTCTTGTTTTCGTATACATAAGAATCAAAATATGATTATACATTTTATCTAAGAATATCTAATCTGGATAAAAGTTTAAACCTGTTAAGTGGCTAGTAATTTACTACGGTTTCAATTTTGACCTAATTACTCAAATAAAACATAAATTAAATATTTTTACGGAAACATATTACGAAAACCTATGTAAAGTAGAGGAAACAAATGACTCTTTTTACACTCATTCACCTCTATCACCCACAGACTTAAGAAAAATCCTAGTGTAGAGTACTAGGATTTTTCCTATGTAGCACCCATTCCTGGAACAGAAATATTAATCAACAATCTGTCTGGCCGGGGATCGAGCCCGGAACCCGTTGAGTACCACACCGGTTACGCTCCGCCTCTAAGATCGTTAAACAGTAAACTTTTGTTTTTAATATAGTTTTATATTATATAGTTTACGTATGAAAATTTCATATGTATAAACAATCCCCTGTAAACACTAACACTTCCAATAATATCGTAGGAAACTCGAAATATATATGGAATATGTAAGATGCTTTCAGACATACCTAGTCAAGTGTAACGTTTCAAAAAGCTTAAGGTAAGCTATGTGAGAGGTCTCTTCCGGAGAAGTACCTCAATTTACAAATATTTTCAGTTTAAAATATTATATTATCCAACAAAAATAACAGTAAATTTCCGCGTATCACAATTTTCATATAGAATGGCGTTAATAAAACCATTATTACGAGGATGCTAGAACAGCAATCAGCTGGTGATTACAACGTTAATTCGCAGCAAAATTGGCGTAATAATTTTTGCAATAAATTTGGCAACATGCGTTCATTACAGGGCGCAATATCCTGGACAATGCAATCCCGCGGGATCCCGCGCACATTACATAGATTGTAGTAAACTCAGATCACATCGGCTTTTTATGGCGAATATTTTGTAGATTTAATGTGTTCATCTACGTAAGCACGTGTATATAATATGTTCATTAATAAAAACTATCTCTTTAGAACTTTATTTTTCATTAACAATGAGCAAATTGAAGCAAATGTGTGCAATAAAGTAAAACGTAACAAGAAAACTAACTGTGATACATAATGTGTTCAATATGCCAATCTTATTTTAAATAAGGTGTTCCAAGTTCGGCCCACGGTTAGGTAGATTTGAAGTACTGTAGATATATAGAAATAGATTTTAGTTATCACATAATTATGGTTTTTTTTTCGTAAAAGTAATCAATATCGTTACTACAAAATCCAACCCATATTGCTTATAATTAACAATATCTAGTTCGGAACCAGCATATATCATTATTTAATCCACATTACAGCGGCGTCCAGATAAATTCTAAAACAAGCCGCAGATTAATGAACTGTGCATAGGAACACGGCAGTTCCCGGGATCACCGGGATTGCGTTAGTTGCGAGCGCCATTAACCACGCCGTGTTACCCGGGATGGTTATTGCGTGTTAAATGATTGTTACAAGCCCCATTACACGTCTAGCCCTTACTTCCTTGTTCGGATTGCAAGTGATACAGACATTTGGGCGTGTAATATTGTAATACATAGTTGATAGGTTTTAGAACAGTTTGGGTGGTACTGATAATCTTACTAATTTTATAAATGCAAAAGTTTGTGAACATGTCAAGTAAAAACTACTGATTGGATGAAATTACGTACACAGATAGTTTATGGACTAGATTAACACATAGAATAGTTTTTACTCGTAATTAATAAACAATTACATTTACATTAACAGTCATCAACTATGATAGTGATAAGGAGCGTAAATAACTTTTTCAACATTAATATGGGCAATGTAACGATGATGCCATTAGTGTAACAAGCGGCAAGTATAATATCCCCAGACCCGGAACTATAATCTAAATTTATTAATTACAGATCGACAATGCTTCTATTACTTAAATTTAAAAAAATAAAAACTCTATTTTAATAGGACGTAAATTATAATACAAAAATATCCAGACTGCATGATCAGTTGCTACTCGACTATCATAAAATGAACATACACGTGCTAACATAGCATAAGAACAATGAATACACATAGAGGTTGATTAGCTTCGGTCTACGCACTTTGGACAATAATGGGCATTCGTGTGAAGAGAGTAAGTAATGAAAGGTCGGCAGAACAAAAGTCTGGACGATATCAACAGGTGGACTGGAAACGCACGTCATTATTTGTTCTAGCTATTGTGCGATTTATCTCTATATACTCTTTTCCTGATATTTATAATGTATGAGCTTTTGTCCCTATTTAGCCCTTTTGAAGGATGAATTGTGAAAATCCTCTCTTAGGGCTCGCTGCATGCGTTTGGGCTTATTTATATTTATGTGTGTTGTGTGTCGGTCAAGTGTGTTATACTGGCTTTTACGGCTTTATTAAATACAATTATAGAAATATTAAAAAATAACTTTTTTCGGCCTTGTTTGAAAGTTGGTACTAACTTTTAAAAGAACTTTAGCAGGCACGCGTTTCGGCAGAAAAAAACGAGTTTTAGAATATCATAAAAATACCACTCATATACTATTTAACTCGGGCGTGTGCTTAATTTTTTTAATTGCTTTTTGAGGTCGTAGAAAATTGACAGCTATACAAATCCTTTTGACATTACCTTGGATATCAAATGCTGCCCGATAGTATTGAAGTCCGACGCCAGCGGCCGCCGCATCATGAATCATTAGTATTACCTTCCATTTGTATCATCACACCATCATCCTGGTGTACTTACGTCGCTTTTAACGTATATTGACACTTTCCTATGAGATGGGTTCTGGCAAGATATTGTTAAACTAGCAATGGAACGGTTTGTAATAATTAAAGACGTTAGTGAAGTTAACGAGAGAAGCGAAGTAGAGGGTGGGGGCTGCGAGCGGAACCCAATGCACACGTGATGTATGCAGAAGCTATGCGCGCGGTTACACGGACGTGAATTAAATACGTAATGAGACTGATTGACGATGGCTTTCGGGCAATAAATACAACCGCCCGATGCAGCATTGCTGTCTACGTGTGCAATCCGTAAGCAACGTGTGGGAGGTTTAAGTGTGATTTAGAGCGATTTATTTGTGTTTCTGTCTACCCCTGAATTATTAGCAATGCTCTCGCATTTCCCGTGAGGAATTGAGAATGTGTTTTGTGAACGCAATTCTAATTTGCAGGCCTGTATTTTGTCTATAACAACAATTGATATTTTTTATTTTTTACATGTTGTCAGTAAATTCTTTTAAAATTCATTAAACAGACGCTAACAAAATTTAAAAAAATCGGTTCTCACTTAATCGTACGATATAAGGTTTTTGATTTAAAATCACAAACAGATATAAGTATTTATTTTATATTTGCACAATCATCTTTCTGCCGTATCTATTAGTCAAAGTGTATGTTCTAGTAGTTTATCTATCTATTTTTACTCGGAGATAAATTATTACAATGGAGGTTTCCAACTGAATTCACAAACGGATGCACGAAGCCAGCCTCAATGCACTTAGTAACTGCTTCCCGGGAGACAGATTCATCGACGTATGTGTACAATTTGAATTATATATATAAAAAGTGAATTATTATATGATTATATTACATCATAATCGTACAAAGAGCAGAATTAACGCTAAAGGCATTGTCTGTCAGTTAACCATTAGGCTAAGCCGAACAAGTGCAAATGAACAATGAACGTTAGAAAAAAATCTTTAAATAAATCTTTTAAAAAAATATACACATTTATGTGTTAAAAATAAAAATAAAATTTTATTATGTTTATTATATGCATATAAAATAAAAAAAAATAACATAGATTCGAAGCCTGAAATTATAGAAAGTTTAAAAAAACTGGCCAAGCGCGAGTTGGACTCGCAGGCGAAGGGTACCGTAGCATTATCATTCACAAATCTTGAAGCGAAAACATAGCTTTGTTGTGAAAATAATAAATAAAGTTAAACAGTTAACTACCAACATTTTTTTTTTTCATAGTGTTTTTATGAATTACAAAGTTATGTTCGTGGTTTTTGTAAAAGTGCTATATTATGCATAGTGCATGTTTTGCGAAAGTCATTCAGAAAAGAATTCCAAAGCTGAATACAGTGAATAGCAAAAAGTTGAGACATGAAACAGGAAGGGGAAATCGTTAATACGAGATAACTTGTTAGATGGACGGTGTTGACGCTTATGAATCACAGAGATACTGAAACTTTTGTCGCAGACAACCTGGAGTAACCTGCAAAAATATCAGAGTAGAAAGAAGAATCTTTCGGCAAACCTGTCGACTGATAAGTTCGCAATAGCGAGGCATTTAGGGTGGTAACGTTAATAAGATTCTAGATTCTAGTTAGTTACGTTCTTATGTGTTTATCCAAATTATAATGTTTGAATAAACACATAAGATACTCTTTATTGTAATAAAAGTTTGAAACGAGCGAAGCGGCGAGTAAAACCTAGTAATAAATAAAATAATCGTCATATATTCAAATTTTCGTCATAAATCACAAATGTAGGGCAATCATCGTTTTATCTAATTGACTTACATCTACGAAACGCTAATTCCCTGTTCCACGGAACTATTTGTATTAAAATGCCGAGCCGGCGTTTATCCCGCGCCGTGCAGGTAGCGAGCGGAGCGCCGACTCCGCTGCCGATAAATTTGTAATGCGAAATGGAGCATCGAGCTTCGTAGCTTTTAGAGCTTATTATGCGTTTTATTGCTGTAGTCAAAAGTAGCTTTTAATTTTTAACCCCTGATGTAAAATGCATTTTAAAGCCTTTATTTGCTTGTATGGCAACTGTGTATCGGTACACTCGAGCGGAAGGACCGATTTAATTGTAATTTGTGTTGCAATATTTATGTCACATTATTTTATACAGTATACAAGTAACATTTAAAATAATGTTGCAGCTACGAAAGGAAATCTTTCATAGAACTCATTGAAGAGTATTTCATCATTGTACATGCAACGTAAAACTGTTTAAAAATCATACTTATTCTAATTAAAGGTGTCAGTAACATAGTAGTTATTAGTAGTGCGTAAGTAGTAGTAAATAAGTAATAAGTATTTTCATAAAACTTTAGAGAATTAATTATTTATCTCAAGACAACTGCTATGCTAACATTTTTTAAATATTCTGAAGCCATTCATTTACACATGTTACATATTTATCAGTACGGGTCAATCACTAAAAAATACTTTTTCAATAAATATCGTATCAAAAACCTATAAAGTATCTTGTACTAAATTAATTCCAAGCGCATCCCACCGCGGGCACTGAGCGATGCGAAATCGCCGGGCGATGAACAGAATATTGATTACACTATCACTACGAGCTACGAAATTATGCTACGGAAGCTACGCCGTAGCAAATAGCAGATAGAACCCCGTTGTGTAAACATTTAACTAGGTACTTCGAACGATGACGAAAGCAAGGACTCCGGGTTTGATCTACGGCCAAATATATCTCAATATGCGCACAGGGTTACGTTATGTTCTGAGTCTAATTGGGTCTACAGCTCAAAAAATCCTAAAGTGAGACTATTGGTACAGAAGTCGTTATTAATTTATTTTATTTTATTATATTCATATTCAACGGATTTATATTTCATGGATACATAAAAACCTTATCAGGTATAAATAATGCTGCCTTATAATTGTGTCAATAAATTTAGAATATACTAAATGATCCATTAAAGAATAATTTTTAAACAATACATGTACATATATGCATTCTTTTTGTTTTATATCTGATGATAAATAGTTTTTCCGCCTATGGACATCATTAAACAACTTCATTTAAAACATTGGTCCTATCTGAAGTCGCACACAAACGGCAACTACACCTTTTCGACGAAACACAAAAATTGGTTAAAGCTAGAACTAAGTGTGTAGAAGTAGGTACCTTCTTAAAATCTGCATTTTTCTTATTAATCTTTACAATATAATTAATACAACACAATACGTATACTTGGACTTTGTATACCACTGCCCTATTCTAAAATCATAAGCATATTTTAGGAAAGCTTATAATATTATTCTGAACCTGTCATTAAACTTTCATTGTATGTATACGGAACACGGCAAGTTTGATTGGAAAATTGGGCCAATAACCAACGTAATTGGCTAGTCAGACTTTGAGCGTGCATTATTTAACGTAACTATAATTTTCGCCACATCATTGCCTTTCAAATTTAATTAACTTATATTGCCTTTCTAAACATGTCCCAATATTCTAAATTTTGCTAGGCTAGGTTAGGTACATAGGATGTTTGAGCTTTAGGGGTTATAAAGTATATGTGTCCTAATTTTAAAGAGCCTTAGACGATAATTCTATTTACCGTCGAGTTTAAGTAAATAAGAATTATTTAAGAAGTAGGACGTGCACTTCAGCTGATAGTAAGTGAACATTGTCAATCATTGTCATCTGTTAGCCACCCTCGATATAATTAAAACTCTACCTCGAGTCTACTGCAAAAAAAAATTCTACTTTTGAGGACTAAACTGGAACGTCTCTGATTGTCTCCGTTACAATGCCCTTCAAATCAAAACATGGTGTCGGTTGGCACTGCTGCTATGAGGCAGAAACAAGTGTACTAATACAATGGTGCCCCTGGAGTTAAACTATAAAAGGCACGACCGTGTTCAAAATATATTTATAAAATAATTCAATTAATCTTGTAACAACCCTTCTTAAAATTTACAAACAAATAATAGGAAACTCGATTTGGTACTAAAATCTAAAACCGCAACTAAGTCAGAGAATCCAAACGAATGAATAGCGATTAAACAATCTCAACTAGTAGACTGAGTCTTACTCAATCTATTTACAATAGTTTAGTCTACCAAGTTGCTAAACTGTAGTTAAACTCGACTAAGTTTATGATGATGCAGCTATATACCAGTAATTCTATTGACGCGCCAACTGCATAATGCATGCCTGCACTTACACTGAACCTCTCAGCCTGCGCACTGCAATCATTTTCACGCTCCATTAGCAGAAACTCTTTTGACCCATACAACAACCACTGCTAATTTGACCTAAAACAAACGATTGTTACACTTACAAAAACCGCAATGTACGTTAAATGCCTTGATATGTAAAAAGTTGGGGATTGTTGGAAATTTTAGTAGTAGAGGTCAGGAGAAGCGCTCGTTTCGAAAGCAATAACTCGAGTGTGCATTGACGAACGCGTTTCGAGTGTCGGCCTCTTGACTAAGATGGAGATCGCTTTGAATGCCTCTTTGTAGCCGAAACGTTAACGCGCACGTATCAGTATATTTCTATAAATGTGACGTGAGTGTATAGCTAGTGCACGTTTCAGAACCCTTATCGATATCGATAAAACAAATATTTCAGTATATTTAGAAGTTTCATATGTGCATATGTAAATATGAATTAAATTACACAATATCCGTAAGAAGTGCTCCTATTAAAAGCTTTTATTTAACTTGCCAAGTTTGTATGTAAGTATCTTTGGGTCAAATCTTGCAAGAATAATTTAACCCACTTCTTAGTGTCCGATTGAGCTGAAATTTGGAACACACATTAAGTTCTGATGACAATGCAATATGTAATCAATATTGTTGTAATTTTCAAATGGCCGCCACAACAAAATGGCGGAATACATGCTTTTGTCCAACCCACCCAATATGGGTATCAAGAGAAAGAGCTTAATTTGTAGAATTCAATACTGTACGAAAAACAGCTTTTTTTTAAATACTTTTTATGTTAATTTATTTTAGATCTTAGTTTATTTTGGTATTATTTTTTGCTATTAAATATAATTTTACATTTATAATATATTATTTTTTATTTTTTAAATTCTGTGTCCAAAATTCACTAACCTGTTTATATCTTACTTGCTTAAATCCGCGGCTTCGCCCACGTCAGTCATGTTCGCTATGGTAATGAGTCCATTTAATGATCCTTTACATTAATCTAAGTTATTTATCTAAATATATATAAGTCATAGGTACACTAACTGACTGACATATCAACGCACAGCCCAAACCACTGGATGGATCGGGATGAAATTTGGCATGCAGTTAGATGTTATGACGTAAGCATCCACTAAGAAAGGATTTCTGATCAATTCTAGCCTCAAAGGGATAAAATAGGGGATGAAAGTTTGTATGAAGCTTTGTCAATTTTAATACTTCTTAACGCGAGCGAAGCCGCGGGCAAAAGTTTGTAAACTATATGTCTCTTATTTTAGGAAAATCTGACAAATAGTTTTGCATAAGAGAATAACAAACATACACTGCTTCTCACAGAGCTCTGCCAGTATAATTTTAGTAATATTCCTCACATTCAAAAAGATAAAAAAAAATCGGTCAAGTGCGAGTCGAACTCGCGCATGAAGGGTTCCGCACCATTATCTATAATATTGAGCAATAGACACGTTTATTGTATGAGGATTTAATTTTTTAGTGTTTGTTGTTATAGCGGCAACGGAAATACATCATTTGTTAAAATTTCAGCTTTCTGTCTCTGGATTCTTAGTAATAGGGTCCAGTTTTACCCTTTAGGTACGGAACCCTAAAAACAAAATAAATAAAATTAGCAGAAGCAATCACATAATCATATGAGCATAGTTACAGAATCTTGAAGTTTATGATATATAATAACTAATATTTCTCCGTAACTTCGTACGTCTAAATGATAGCATAACATAATGCAAACTACAGCTAATATTTTATTAATGTAATGAACTTTACAAACTTACTATAAAAATATATGTTATTTCTAAATACAATTCTATATATATAAATTTCACCTATGTAACTTCGGATTCACAGAATTCCATATAAATGGCTTATCATATTTTATCACACATATTGCAGAATTTTCAAAACATATTTCTTTATATTTCCTTTATAACAAAAGATCTCATCGCCAAACCCTTACTGGACACAAGCCACCTCTCAGAGGGTATTAGGCCTAATCCTCTACGCTGGCCAAGTATAATTTTTGAGGAACTCTTGAATGTGCAGGTTTCCTCGCATTGTTTCGTTTGTCCGTTTTGCCAAGTGATAAATAATTCTGATACGCACTTTGCACAATCATAAGTGCGTGCCTAAACTTTGAACCTGGGTCCCCCCATTGAGGGTCTAGCTTTCAACTACTAGGCTGTCAAAGACGCTTTCTACGCTCATAGCCCTACACTAGGATTATCTCCTGTGTCGTGGGTGCCATGGACACACAAACACCCAGACCCAGAACAGAAATCTAAAGTCATCATTCAAATGTCTGTCTGACCGGGGATCGAACCCGAAAAATCGACATGGTGACCACTTCACCACGCGGGGCGTCAAACTCTCAAACCTTGTATAACTCTTATAGAGTCAAATTTTCAAAACAATTTCAACCAAGAAAAGTTAATATACTTTGTACGAAATACTGTTTGCAGCATAGAATCCTGAAAGAATTCTAAGTTAAACGGTTAAAGCTTATCTCTGGATTTGTCAATCAGTCAGTTGTCATTTTCATTATAAAGTAACCCAGTTATATTACTGTTCCGACTAAATTGAGTGTCAATCGAGAACTATTGTACCTACCTGAATAATTGTACATTTCAATCAAACCCTAAATCACAATTAAATCTTCCCGTTATTTACGATTCACATTCCCAAACAATGGGCATACCGCTATGGGCTATAAATACGGCCCGAAAGCCATCGTCAATCAGTCTCATTACGTATTTAATTCACGTCCGTGTAACCGCGCGCATAGCTTCTGCATACATCACGTGTGCATTGGGTTCCGCTCGCAGCCCCCACCCTCTACTTCGCTTCTCTCGTTAACTTTACTAACGTTCTTAATTATTCCAAACCGTTCCATTGCTTGTTTTGTTATGCTTTGCAAAATCAGATCTCTTACGAAAGTGTCGATATGCGTTAAATGGCGCGTAAGTACATTTGGATGGAGTTGTGATGGTATAAATGGCAGGTAATGCCAGTGATTCATGGCGCAGCGGCCGCTGGCGCCGGACTTGACTCATCAATATTGGGTAACGTTTGATATCGCCCATCGTTATTACACCTGTGTAGTGTGTGAAGGCTAAGAGTGCTGGAATAACGGGCTAATTTGCAATCAGTTTTGATGACAGTCATAGCCGTATGGGATATATCACTTGACATAGGATTTCGTGTCTAATAGAAGAACCAAGCCAGTATGTACTTTGTATTAAGTAGATAATCAAAAATCAAT
This sequence comes from Cecropterus toxeus, assembly GCA_018249875.1. NCBI lineage: Eukaryota > Metazoa > Arthropoda > Insecta > Lepidoptera > Hesperiidae > Cecropterus > Cecropterus toxeus. The sequence goes on along the minus strand of DWNE01001366.1, from coordinate 11,290 downwards.
CTCATATAAGTTGGTATTGGTAAAGTTTAAATACAGTTACATAAACTTACCATCAGATAAACTGAATGCTTATTAACTGCTTCAATTTTATTCACACAAATCACAACAAAATAACATAAGTCAATAAATGTCCATAAATAACTTTTTTGCGTTTGACTGTAATATTTTGTACAATATCTGCGCTAGTCCCGAGCTGGTAACAAAAAAACCATCATTGATCACTCGGATTATTTAACTAAATACCTTTGCCTAGTATTGACGTAGCAAGTTAGCCGCGTAGCAGTCTGCATCGTCGCCCGTAACCGTAGCCCATAGCTCGTAGCGTAATCAAAATTCTGTTCATCGCGCGGCGATTTCGCATCGCTCAGTGCCCTCGTGCGGACGCAACCGAAATTAATTATTACTAGTTTGCACTTTCCGCTAACAATGGTTTTTGAGGTCTGAATTCCGAAATCACCTGCCTGTAAAACGCCGTTTTTATGCCACTGCGTTTGCAAGTTTTGGGCAAAGATTGCTGTATGTAATTTTCTTTTTGTAATTTTGGTTCAATAGTATAGTTATAATCGAATAATCCATATTATATAAAATCGAATAATCGATTTTATATAAAACTGCACCTACTACCTTTGTAAATAACATTCACAACAAAAATATTTTTCTCTTCTTCTTAAGAGAATTCTTATGAGAAGAGTTTTATTCTTAACATACATTCATAATTTTAATCTGAATAATCAAGTGTTTAAGAATTGATATAAGTGAAATATAACAATATATTAAAAAAATATATTAATGAGTTAATTTTAATACCATTATTATAATTTTATACACAAATGCAATTATAATTGTTCATTTCACTGACATCACAAGCAACAGCTAAATACAGATTTTTTAAAAATATATAACATAAAAAACGCAATTCTTTATATTCCTCAAAATAACTTTTTACTGCACACCGCTACTAGTTGCATTTACCCCAATTAATCCTGCCTTAGAGAAATCACCCTTGACTCCGCACTCCGCAGTGCGGACATACGCGTGACATATTATTTTCAATCGCCACTCTTCAGCTGAATCCGCGGCATCAGTCACCGCGGGGCATTGACGACGTGCTTTGTTAAAATAGTAGTCGTAAGCTGAACATTAGTTCAGAGTCAGGTTCGTTCAACTACATTAAGTACGTGTAAATGCGCTAGTGAAATGGCTGAAAGAGGATTTAGTAGCAGTTTTGAAACAGTATTGAAACGTATGAATGAATAATAATTAAAAAATAATTGGCAACACACTTTTACTTTTCTGTTTTGTACCTAAATTTACATCGAAATACAGGATACAAAGAAATTTGCAATATAAAATTATATGTTATTTTTTACTCCTGACAACCATTAGTTCCTTAAAAGTATGTGGACCTTTGTAAGTTGTTATATTTCATCGCACCATAACAGTATGACACTCAAAAAAATGCGAAAAATATTAGAAATTGCAATAAATTATTCATTCCAAATAAAATGAACTCAATATTTATACTATTTATTACCTCTAATAAATGATCGCGCAGTCCATCCAAAGAAAAGTATTCACTGTCGCCAATGAATCTATATTCGAACCCAGATATGATTAGAGTTCTAATCAAGTTTGCCCACAGATCCGTTGCTACCCTTAAGGGCTTAACAAAACGGACTGACGAAATTAATCAAAAATCAAGTAACGCTTAAAATGACAGCTGATAGGTATCGTATCACGTGTGTCCACACCAAGTATCATATCACCGTTCAAAGTATATCTAAACACAAGTTACATGTATTTTCATTGCACCATATAGATTGGTACTTCGTTCATTTAACTATTCTATGTTAAAAAAAAATCAAATCTCTTATCACACTCTTCTAAAATATCAAACAAAATTCCTTACCAAGATTCAAACCTGAAGCCCTCAACTCGGTAGCCTACGTCAATTGCACTTTGCCAGTTAGCCGAATGAAAAGAGCTAAAGCTTTCTACGTAGAAATTCTGGCATATAGACGTAATTCTATCGCGACCTCAAAGGAACGGTAGTCCCCACTACTAAGCAGCTTTCCCAATATATCGAAAATTGGCCCAGACAGGAGCCTAATGTAGGGGAAATTAAATTTACATAGAATTTACTAGTCACAGCGGAAAAATTTTAAACAAAGTCTTCCTTGGTATTGCTAAATCTATCTGTATAGAGACTGCAAAAAAATTACATATTAATTACAGTATTTTGAATACAGAAAAAAATACAGTCAGTATAGAATCTCATCCATTTTTGAAGTCAGTTAAAATGTCTTAAAACGTCCTATAAATATAAGTATTTATTACATAAGAGTAGAGTATAACATAATATGACAGAAAATGATTTACATAACATATTGCAATTTAATGAAATTAAATGTTTATTGTTAATCATAATAAATATTCCTTTAAATTTTATTTGCGTGTAATATATATTTCAATTTTCTTATAAAATAAGATTTAATGCTTAAGTTTTTATAATGCAACATTGAGATAAAGTATCATTTATTTTTATCTTTTGTGAGAATAAAATTGAGTAATAATCTCTACTACAATGGCACTAAGACCACTTTCACATACAAATGCTGGTCAATGTTATTTTTAATCTCTGTAAGTATTATTCTGTCCTAAGGGTGACCACCCGTTGGCTACAATCGCATAAGCAACTACTTACTTTAGCGATTGTGTAACCGTTACCGCTAATGCCAAAACTACTATCAACTCTGATACTTAGTAGCAGACGCATCTGTACAGAAGCGTAAAAACTCGAATCGAAAGATTTTTCGAATCAAATCATACATATAACGATCGCCGGCCCATTAAGCAATAAATTGGACGCCTAAGTGGTAGGAGCATAAGCAATGGTAGATTTATCGACTACTTCTCTTGCGATAGTAGCCAATGTTCAATCAGCCTAAGTGCACGAGAACTGCACGTTCATCCGTTTGTAATGTCAGTTAGACATTCCTCGTGCCTACCATAATCCGTATAGAAATAAGGTTTTGCAATAATTATTTACTTACTGCATCTCAAAAGTTTCATTCATCATTCATGCATGCGTGCATTTTTATTCATAATATCATTACATACAAGATTGGGATTCTTACTACCGATACAATTTGATAGCGCAATAAGGGCATCGTTCTTTTTTTCACAATTGATCTATCTGATTTATTGAGCAAATAGATTTTTGGAAAATTTAACTATGCACATTTAGTTTTTATTAAAATCGGTCTCGTAGCTCATTTTAGATTATTTTTTTCAATTTTTCTTGTAGGTTCCCCATAGGTCGAATTTGCTATATTCATCCTATGCACTCTTGAAAAACTTATTCTATATAAATATATGGCTATATATTTAGTAAATTTATCCTAAAAGTGTTATTGTATATATATAATGTAGAAAGACATTAAATTTTAACTAGTTGCATAGATTGTATCCGATGTCGATTTTATTTACTATACTCTTCGATCACTTAAACTATACTATATATTTCGTAACTAACTATTAATTTCATTCAGTCAATTATTTTATAAACTGTCTGTTTTGGATTTAACCTACCCGGAACCGGATATCTATCGGGCCTGCCGGAATTAAAATTCCACCGGATAGCAATCCCTACTTACAATTCTGTTAAAAATAGTATTTGTTTAAATAACATGTAACTTTATATAAAAAAATATCTTAATTCCGCTACTATAAAGGAACTTTCAGTCCACCGGTCCAATTAATTAATAAATAAATAAATAATTCTGAACATAACGGTATTAAGACTTATGCCTTTTGAAAAAAAATATTAGGTTATTACTGTGTGGCGAGTTGGCGACCTCCCGCTACTTATCAAGGGAGATGACGTCACCGTATTCTGAAACGCGCTATCGGAGTTTTCACACCATCGCGCATATATACAAGTTCTGAACAGACTTGGAGCACGGCCGCTCCCCAGGCATGATCGCCTAGCCTGGCGGGGGATTTCCTTTTGCCAGAATTGCAAACTGCATCCAATGTTTTTACATCTTATTTCGCATATATCAAACTTGAGCTCTGATACAAGCTAAAAAGTAAAATCGTTAATGTGATTAAGAAAGGAGATAGCGTCATCTAGTTGTAGCGCCGACAACTGCATTCGTAACGCAATTTCGTTTCATCGTGTTGCAAATCACAACGATTCTATTGAGGTTTCCTTCAAAACCATTACCTTCCTTCTGATGCAATCCGACGACAGACTTATTTAAATAAATCAAGCAAACACATGCAACATTATATATCTGACGCACATTCATATGAACTTCACTAAGATAGCCCCGAGAATAACTGACTCTTTCTCCCTCTCCTTTAAAGGATTCACTCAGGATTAATAATAAATATAAGAAATTTATATGATTCCGCAGCCATTCGATTTATAGACTGCAGCGGGGAAATAGTATAGGAATGTAATTTCTTTTATGTCTTGAACATGGGATGACTTACAATTTCCTTTGAAGCAAGACTCGTAGAAGAAAATTATTCTTAGAGTGATATATTTTAATAAAGTAAGGAATAGAACGAATGAGTGAAAATATAAATATATGGTTAGATAAGGTCAATTAAAGAAAGTTGGTACATTGAACTTCTTATAAATCAATATTTAATTGGAGATATTATCTTGTATCGAATGAAATTTATTTAGAACTAACTTTAAGCGAAGATAATATTTGCTATCGAATATAATATAGATTGTATATTCGTGATTTATACTTTTCGATGTTTATCGTTTAAGTATCTTAAACGATAGAACAGTTAGTAAAATCTAAAATTAAGTGAGTTAATATTTTAAAGGATAAATGAATCATTAGTCTTCGTAGGTGGCATCACATAGAGATTAGATGAGACATATGTCTAGCGTGAAACAAATTCTAATTCCTGTGCTACCGGAGAAAGACTTGCCAGTTGACTTACGCATAAAGTGATATGAGATCTTGTATGGAATTGTGCCTGCTTATGGGTGACAGATGGGTCCCTGGGACCGCGGTCGATGTTAACTTCGTACCATTTATATTTATGCTCAGATCAGTCCTCTGATTGGCCAGTGTCAGTATGACGCGTACGACGTCCATTGTTATTCGCTTGCGTTGTCTTGCGCGCACAGCAGTTCAAGTGAGGCGCGAGCTAATGTTACTGTAGGTATCGCGCCGCTACAGAATCATTAACCATGTAATAATAACAATAATACCATTTTAAAGTAAGGTCGCTGGAGGTGACTAGTTGATATGAGACTATCGTCACTGTTCAATTTCTTTTAAGATTCTTATATTTTGATAGCAATATCAAAATATAAGAATCTTAAACGAAAATGAACTTGAAATGTTTTTCACTTATTTGAAGAAGCTATCAAGTGATAAACATTTATAAATATTTGTAAATTATAATCAATGTCTACAATTCTAGGTATTCATATGAGTATGTACTTATATGTAGTAGACTTGATAGTTAATATGGAACTATAAATAGGTCGGTACTCCATTAGGGTCTATTGATGTTAATACATAACGGCGTTAACAGAGCAATTATACGCAGCTGTATGTACTGTGATGTATACCCGCCATATTGGAGGATATCACTCAACGACTACACTTGTCTATGAAATTGCCACCCTATTCCATACACTAGAGATTATGCGATACACAAAGGAGCTATATTGAAGTTAGGTAGTAAAATAAAGTCACGACAACTTTTAAAAGTTATTGTATATTTCTAGGATAATAAACTATCAAAATTTATTTAGGTTTTTTATTAGTTTGAATCGGTTAAAGTTTTTTAGATCGGATTACGCAAATTCCTCGTAGTACCAGGAGACTTGTCTGAACCGTGAACTTATCAAGAACTATTTAACTGTCACTTATACAAAAAGTGCTAATTCTCTAGGTACGCCAAGTTCGCCACGAAGACATGTTTACAAGATATACAACTTACAGTACCTGTTACATAAGATCTTCAGTGTAATATTCCTATGAGCATCACATCCGTTCCAAATAAACCAGGATACGTGCAGCAGAGATACGTGGCGGTATCAAGCGATGACGCAGTATTGTCCCAGGGCGGGATGCCTATTGAAATTCTGCTCAACAGTACGTGCGGCCTAATCCAGTGAAGCTATTGGATTGCATCCTGAATTATTTGCAGGTTCACAATGGCTTCCTATTATATGTATATTGATAGCTTTACTGTAATACTGTTGGATATTGTTAAAATGACCAAACACACCAAAACAGGTCTATTGTATAGCAATAATAAGAATTGTAGCATGATGGCATTATGTAGAGCAGAAGGTACGTAACAAAACTAGTTTTTCAAGGTAGTAGCGTGGTTTGACCGGGACACTATCACCACAAATATTTTTAGGGTGATGAATTCGTAACTTTTCAATGGAAAGTTGTTGAAAATTTGCCGACTCACTTTCATCAAAGGAACCATCTTAGGCCTCAGAGGTAGCAACGAATCTTTGATTAACTCCTGACTAAAATGCCTATACTAAGTTAAATTGCTTACTGCCTGCTAGTGGTAGTCACATACCAGTTACTTATCATCAGGTGGATTGCCGTCTCGTTTGCAGTACTTCGGAGTACTTTGGAGTACTTCAGTTTTATAAAAAAAATATTAAAGGTATATCAATTCCGTCCTCAAAAATGGTTAAGTTAGCTAAGCACATGTTTGAAATCCTCCCTTTAATAAGTTCTCAGAAATCTCACAGAGAATTGGGTTTCCTAACGATGCCACAATCACATTGAACAAGTGATTAGTAACTTTTAATACGCTTATAACTTCGAAAAGTCAGAGTTGCATGTTCAGGATTCGAACCCTGGTCTGGAGATTGGGGTTATATTTCCAATTACTCCGCCTACATTGCTCACTGTGATAATTTAATGCAATATAATTGTGTTAAAGCTGCTCGCTATAATTGTGCATTACCATATTACTGCAGCCGTTAATAGCGCTCTCAGTAAGCACAGTCGATTATTGAAGGATTTCAGCATAATAATGTGCCTCTATGAGCCCTTTAACTAATCGATAACCTAATTTGACTAAGAACCAAATGTACTATCATCTAAGCTACATTACATATCTAGCTTTTCACTACTTTTTTGTTGGTCTTCTTGTAAAATACTCCTTTTCTTACAAAAAGTGAAGTAAATAAAGCACATTTCTCAAGTATAATATGTTTATTAACACTATTAACAACTATAATATGTATAAACGTACCCCACGTTTATACATGTTTTTTACAGAGTAAATGGTCGAAGAGATTTTAGTTTCGGAGTCAAAAAATGACATTGGCTTCTCTTAATCTTGAAAAATATCACGGTTAGTATGGGCTAGCGGTATCCTACAGGAACCGTGTATTTAAAAGAAGTTTATTTAAAGTTTTCAAAATAAAATATTAGCACTTGTGAGGGCATCACTAATTTATACAGACACAAAGTTTTTTTAAAGGCAAAATAAATAATTTAAACAGTCGTCCGTAAATTATAAAGCGGTAAGATTTCGCCAGTAAAGTAATACTCAATTTTGTTCAGGATTTTTCACTTTTACTAAATATATATTTTACACAGTTTGTATTTTTGAAAAGAAAAGTTATTTCGTTAAAATTGTTGATGATATGAAATTTCTAAGTTATATGAGTGTCATGTTAGTTTTATTTAAAAGCAGATAAAGCTGTAAGCATATCTAGTTATTTATAAACGCTTCAGTCTCATAACTTGGGTGGAGCATTATCAGGTGTGAACGCAGTTTGCTCCACAAACTGCATCCGCAGTATTGTCTCTGCGGAAACCTCATCTATCGTCGCTAAGTGCTTTGTGCATGAATAGAGACCATGTCGGCACTATTCGTCTTTTACAATATTTCCTGTTTCCCGCTAGTAATAATAATAATATCCTGCAATTATTTTCTTCTTCTTCATATAATCTATAATCTCTTTCTACCACCGCTATCCGCCTACTGGTAAGTGGTCACCGCTTTCCACAGATACTTGTAATAATCCCTAAACTTTATTGACTTTAATGACCTATTATTATTGGTATTCCTTGGTGACCTATTATTATTGGTATTTATTGGTAATCAATAATAGATTTGTTCCTACCTCCGCGGACTAAATTGGAATACACTATGTAACTATATCAGCCGTAGCACTCTATTCAAACCAAATAGCAAAATGCACAAGCGCTTTACATTGCAATTATAAGGCAGGGGACGGACGAGAGTGAAGGTACCGATGCAATCTTCGATCAGCACCTTCGTAACTTTGAACTTAATCTATTACAATGATTGATTGGTATGGTAATAGTATCCGACTAGTGGTTCTTTACTTAACTAATCCCAAGAATGTTTTCTTTCGTAGGGCTGTTCTGATATTATTACAGCGCATTTGACAACACACACAACACATACGTATATATAGGTACATTACGCACACATACATTTTAATATGTTACGGGTACTCACGTTATGCGGTTTTTTAATTTCTTTTTGCCATATTAAAAGGCATAAATTCCGCGATAATATTAGTTTAAAATAATATACGCACATATACACACATGCTCACATATAATTACCTTGCTCAATATTGCTTTAATAATCTCAGGGGGGTAGCCAGGAGCTCATAGCACAGGGTGTCCTAGTTTGGGTTCCTGACTCCCAATTATGAATGCAAAATTAGCAAACTTGTAACTTTAGTACTTAAGACTATTAGGAGTAATAAAGAAATTATTATTATTATTATTTTGCGATACAATTTTTAAAAAGTAACTGATAAAATTGAATTCTCAATAAAACCCCTCAGATATAGTTTTGTTGAGAATAGTGTTTTGTAAAAATTTACATGTACAATATTTACCTAGGACTTCGTGATAACTTTTTTAAGTAAAATAACATTACATAATCTGTAAAATCGTGAAAAAAGCAAACGTACCACGAAATTTCCCAATCGCCACCACTGGGAGCAGCCGTCGCGGCCACTTTATATTCAGCGGAATCGATTCGAGTTGTAAAAGGCACTCCGAGTATGGAGCCGAATTAGAATTTAAAATATATCGATTCCCTCATGAATGAGGACACAGGGGGAGAGCGAGATGAAATATTAAATGAAGAGTTTTTTCCAATTGGCCACCAGAGCAGCTGAGGCGGTTGTAAAAACGATACGTGACTCGAACCGAGAAACCGTTCAAGCGGTCCGCTCTTTGTGGAAAATTAAAAATTGATTTTTGCGGCCAGCTAATTCGTTACTGCGCTATTTAAGGGTCGGTCTTCTCGGTTTTATGAAGCCATTCCACTTGAAAAGTAAAATAACCTTTTTGTATCAGCTTTTCATGAGGCGCACATGGGGATTTTGATATAGCGTTGCAATTGATAACGTAATGGTTTTAATATTTAGTGTCATAGTTGAATTTTTATTGATTGAAACGTTTAAGATATACATATTTCGCCTGATGTTAAGTGGTAATATGTAATGAAATACGATGGAAATGTTAATGAAATGCACATAAATAGTCGTATAGACTAATTGGAACACCTCTGATGAGTCTTACAACATCGTTCGGAAGCGGAGCATAACAGGTATACACTCTGGTGTTATATAGCTGTATTTGGTGGCACAGTGGCGCTACCCCAGCCAAGGGGTGAGGTGATGAGGTTAATTGCATCTTGGCTTACTTTTGTCAGGTTACAGTAGCAAACAAGCATGGAATTTACTTGATGGAAGTTAGTCATTGCCGTCCATAGGCATGTGTAACCCACTTCACATATAACGGAGTTTCTATCTGATTCCAATATGTGAAGCGTTGCTTCACCGCTTTCGCAAAGACTAAAATGGTCCCCTTATATGAAAATAATTCGGCCGGAACGAAAGAACTGCATCACAACCGAAATAGGTATGTCGGATGTACCTTCCCAGTCGAAATATATTCATTCTACCACCTTCTTTTCCTTTCCTTTTATTTTTGTCTTAATCTAGATTCGAGTCTGTACTCACATCTAGTTGCAGTTCTGAGATAGCCAACCTAGCACATAGCATACGTAATCCTCCTCCAATCTCCAATTCAAATCGATACGCAAAAGTTCTACCACCTTCAAATTTGATTCACCAACATTATGTATATTCAAAACCAAAACTTACACTATAAAACAGACACGCCGTCTTCTTTAAAAGTTTTAGATGATGTAGTATAATATAGTGCTTATTTGAAACGTCGTAACTTCACAAATTTTAGGAGGCACTTACAACTAGTGCTAAGTCATGTTACTGTAGTCCATTTGTCTCGCGAACTTACAACTTTTCGGTGAAATGTCTACTACGAATAATACTGCATTTCTTTTTAGCTTTCCGAAACAATTGTTCTGTATGTTTCTTATTTTTATATATAAGATTGAAGTAGCAGACAAGTATGCAGTCCACCTGATGGTATAAAGTCACTGCCGCCAATGGACATCAGTAAACAACTTTATAAAGAACAAGGGTTCTATCTGAAATCAATCAAGAATACTATTTCCAAGAACTAAGTTAGTTGCCTCATATAAAAGCGAGCTGGCAATTACACCTTCCACTGAAACGTAAGAACTGCCTCAGGCCTGAAAAAGATGTAACGATGGTACCCCTCTGGTCGAACTATACTGTTCTGCCTTGTATTATCACTCGTCATTTAAATATATAATGGACATTTTAAAAATAATTAACACTTATATTCGTATAAATCGTTTTTTCGCACCATTTTGTATTTCGTGCTCATTATCCTGAATGCTGCCGTAACGAATATGTCATTACTGCTCAAACATGGGTAACATTTAACGCCAAAATTAATGATTGTATTTAACTTAATGAGACAAACTCGCATGATAGGCATTCATTTACTTGTATCGAATTACTTTTTGGATTACTTTATTACGTTCGTTGTATAAAATCTGTAACTTTATTTCTTTAAAATAGTGTAATATATGAAACTGAAAATACTTCAGTTTGTAACGCCATTATATCATTGATTTTAATGAATTTAAATAAATTAGAAAAAAAGTAATAAATAAAAAAATAATAATAACATGTTAAACTTGACCAGAGTAGCTGTCCCTTATCAATGACGAAATACTATAAAAAATTCAAAATTCAACTCTTGTATTCTAAAAACCTACTTTATTGTATGGAACTAGCAAACCCACTTCGTTGGACATTAAAAACAATTGATTTATTTGTTTGCATGCCAATTTGGCAAAACATACATAGACAGAGCATACA
>DWNE01001365.1:0-22371 GCA_018249875.1 Cecropterus toxeus | reverse complement strand
GATATTAAAAGACGGATCCGCGTATTACCAAATTGAAAATTTTCGAACAAGTTCCATGGTAACCGACCCCTTATCGTTTCGGACGTTGATCCGATATAAGAGCCGGCAAATTTATTAACTCGTGCTTTTCAAATTATTAGAATTCTGATACGGATCTGACATCGATATAATTATCTGTGGCCTTGTCGCCTGTTTATTAGGTTAGAACCGAAATCCTTGTCAATTTATTAGAACGCCACAAGCGCCCGAAACTTTTAAACGATACTAGTAGCTTAATTAATTTGTAAAAATGTGTTTGACATTGTATTATATCATGTCCATAGAAGTCTATATAGTAAAGAAATAGAATTTTCATATAATCTGTAAATATTTCATGACATTCTGCAATAAAGACAATATGGCGTGCTTTGTAATATAAAGTTGTAGTTAATATAGTTGTTAACAACTAACGTTATGAAATGGTTACTTACGACTTTTACCTAAGATTGTACAGATGGTGCCATCATTGTGTTCGCGGCTTTATGTGTGTGTGCATTTTGTAAAATTTGAACTAGGCCTTCTCACTCTAACAAATTTTACCTGCATTCCACTGCACGTAACGCTATGAAATATATTATAAATTCGACAAATCCGCATTACGCTAAAGATATGATATATGTAATTGCGATAGATGGAAAGAACACAAAACAACATATGACTCAAAAACGTATTAATTTATAGATTAGTTTTCAATTGGTGTAACAGTGACTCATTAGCCTTCTCTGGAATACAATATTATTGTGTTATACTGAGAAGTTTGGTACAAAAAATATTTCTTCACCATTTATATAAAAGAGGAGGGTCAAAATGATAATATGTATAATATAAATAAATTGGTATTCTTTTCGTCACTCTAAAATCATCACAGTATTCACACAGAAGTATTTCAGACATAAAACCGCAAGCACAACTGAACGGATTCACCTCGGAAATTATCTTTCGTAATTTTATGTGATAATGTTTATACTTAATTTGTAATGTATATAAAGGTGATGTTTGGAATATCTGTTATGTTTATATGTATGTATATTTTGTAGCAAACTTATATATAATCATATCATATGTATTTCACTTTTTAGTTATTATACGACTACCTTTAATGAAGCCGCGTGTAATATAAATAGTGCAATAAATTCTTCGAATGGCAATGAAATACAAATGAGTAATTGAAAGCATATCGTATAACATTATGACAAATTGTTTGCCAACTTTAATTTGTACATTTCTAAGTATTTTCTTAACAGTAATCGAGCGAGTGAGCGAGTATTTACATATATAGTTAAATAACGCCTATTGTAGAGTACTAACTAATGATGAAAGAAACTTCAAGTGAAAAGACTAGACTCATTTTTACATACTCACGGCTTGACTAGCCTTTTAAGTTGAGTCGTAAGACACAATTTTTACTCTAAAGATTTTCTGAGTAGCTTTTTGTAACTTTAAGAGTTTTACCTGATTCGTTCCTTAAAAGACTTAGTACTACTAGACTACTCTTAATGACTCCTTGATATGCCCAAACATTTTGAAGCCGAAGTTACTTTAAAAAAATACTTAATCAACAAAAGATTTGCAAGTATATTCGTTTCATTTGGACGACGAAATAACTAAACTTAAAATAACACGTGACGTTAGTTTTTAATTTAAAAGTCGAGTCAAACTCTAAAGCATAAAATAATGTAACATAGCTGAGTCGTCTTTATCCTAACGCGTTAAAAATACTAAGTTCCTTTCATCACTAGTACAAACTATGCGCTCGGAGTAAGTAATAGCAATAGTTGACATAACCCCAGTTAGCTAAGCGTACCAATCCCGAGTCTATCAGGAACATAATTCCAATAACGTATTACATATCGTGCAAGCGATCGCATATCGACCTGATGATACGTACGACGTACAACTAACGTACTTATATAGAAGCCGTTGCTGTTAGCTGTTTCTGTAAAGTTATGAATAAATTAACTTTTTATAAACACGCTTGTTTCATTTTTGATCCTTTTGGTTTCACTGAATTTCTGCCAACATTTTACGTAACGTTATTGTTAACGTTTACGCCTAATGTTAAGGCTTATGTGTTGTACAGATGTAGACATATGTTGAAGATCTATACTATCTTCACTTATATAATATTATAAAGCTGAAGAGTTTCTTTGTTTGAACTCGTTAATCTCAGGAACAACTGGCTGAGAAAGGCTAAGATTATATAATACGCTATATGTTTGTTTGTTTTTTCTTATGTTGTAGCAGGCGAAACCGCGGAACACAGCTAGTAATTTACATGCAATGAATATGCAATGACGTCATGTTAAGTGGACCAGTGTCCAAGTTGCAGTCAACTTCAAATAAGTTAAGAGTATTAAGGCTGTTCAGAATATGTTGCTATTTCCGAATCATGTAAAAGAGTAAATAAGCAAATTAGCAAATTAGCAAATTAGCAAATAAGCAATTATGTATACCGGTTTACGAACCTTATATGGGTACAAAGACAATGTATTAAAAAAATATTATTTAATTAAGAACATTTTAGTGACTATATTTATGGAATAATATTAAATAAAAATTCTACAAACAGCAACACTTGAAATGACGATACCAACGTCTCAATTAATTGAATACTGAAATTTAAATGTATTACTTATAATGCAACCTATACAACAATTGGTAATTTAATATAGGCCTAAATTAATTGTATAAAATAATAGAAATACACAAATTCAATAGCATGAACAATTTTCTAAGTAAGGTTGCGCTTAAAACCAACACAAACTCAAGGCAGCGCAAAATTAAATAACATGATGCAATTACGAGTAATTTTGAATAGAACTGCGAACTAAATAAATTAGACGACTCAGTATTCTCGGTGCAAATTGCGCTTGTCTTGATAATTAAGAGCAAAAAAGCTGGCGTGGTTTGTGACTTCAACCCTCTTCCGCAAACGAAGGAAGTCGCACGTTTTGTCAGTAAAAAGTAAATTGCATCCATTCTGTGCTAAGCCTTAATTTACTAATTTCCTCTTTCCTCATTAAATATATTTTTGAATAAACTACACTTAAGGTTCCGAACGCATGTGCAAGGCTTTTAAATTCGACGCAGTAGACATTCTTGGAGTTAATTTTAACTTTTGGCGTCCCTAAAAAATGTTTAATTTTAAATAAAAGTCTTATCTTTAAAATTAACACCACTGACATCACATTTAATATTCTTGATTTATATATGAACATTTGAATAATATTTTGAAAATTGAATATCTTTAATTTCTGGACATTTAGCATACATAGTAATTGCTTATCTTATTTAACACTATTTATCAGACGAAATAAACAAAACTATAAACAATTAAAGAGCACCGGCACATCTTGATATACTTCGAGCACCAACAACAAACTAACTCCTTATCTTATTGGTATCTTAATCTTATTATCCGCAAGCCAGTTCCTGGAAAATATGAGATGACGCAGAACAACAAAGGTCCATTGTTTCCAAAATTATAACACATTTAGTAGGAGTAGCTTACTTTGCATAAAATAATGGACAGAACGGCAACTAGGCAGCATGCAAACGATATAATGCACTTTCAGCAAGGACTTGTGAGACGACCTGAAATATGTATAGTTGTGTTATTTAAAAATCTGATGAGCGTCGTTAATTACCATATAAAAACAGCGACGTTAACAAACGTAACTATTTACCTTCTAATAGATGATATTTTTCATACTAATAACTTTTAATAACCTGCAGGTTTGGTTTTACGTTTGCAATTCTCTTTCTGAGTATCTCTTTCTGTCTTCAAAAAACAACGTTTTCCTAAAGGATTGAAATTTTACCTCTCAAACGGGGAATCTGACGTTCAAATCTAAAGCATTTGTTTTAACAATAAAAGAAAACATTATTTATAAATTAACGCTTTCTGTTCTCACAATAGGAGTGTCTCATGGTCGTAGGTACCATGGAGACACAAAAACGCATACACATACGTCCAGACTCAGATCCGAACTTAAACTCTTTATTTGGATGTTTGTCTGGCCGAGGATCGAACCCGGAATCTATTTTATGTCCGGCCGGTACGGTAACTAGTACTCAAAATTGTTTGTCCTGAATTCCACTACATTGCTCTGAAACCCTCACCCTGGAGTAGAAGAGTATCAAAAAATCCAAGAAAAGGCATGTTAAAATGACATCGTTAAAATTGATAACCCTGACTTTTCATACGATCTATTAAAATCACACACTACCAGAAAACACGAATAAAAGTCTCTACTACCTTTAAGAATTTATTTGGTTTCTTTGTTTACCTCTAGTTCTCTATGACAACCGTGCGGCGAATGAAATTCAGCCTCGAACATCGTGCTATCATATTCCCGAGGCAAGATATTCATATATTTTTTGGATCTCTATTGCGCTCTAGGTGGTCCTAAAGTCTTTGAAGCGCAGTCATTTAAATATTTTTGGTGGAGCTTTAAAACGGCATTACGGTAGAATTTTTCGCATACCAATTTATACCCAAAAATCGTAAAATGTTTAAAATGAACGCAATTCCGTACACCCTATTTCTTTGCGGAAACATTTTTACTTCTAAGCATTTCTTTTCAATTTTAAGGTTTGCATTAAATCTGATGTAATTGTATATGAAAATAGCTATATAAAAATGACACTTTGTACGTTCATAGCCCCATACTAGAATTTTCTCATGTCTCGTGAGCGCCACGGACACAGACAAAGACGAATACACAAACACCCAGACCCAGAACAGAAATCTATAATTATCATTCAGATACCTGTCTGGCCGGGGATCGAACCCTGGACCCACTGCTTGTCAGACCGGTATAATGACCGCTCCGCCACGCGGGTTGTGCATAAACTTCGTTTCAATGCATATATAAAACTATACCTGTAAAACTGTTAAACAAAATCCCGAAGCTTATCGTACTAATTAAACGCAAAAATATGTAAGACTAATACTCAAAAAAAATAGGAACCTTTCCATCTTTCAAAATGTATTTTTCGTTAAAACCTGTTCTCTGCAAAAAAATACAATACATTTAATGTCGTAAAATGATGCAGAATACTTATAAGCGATTATTTTCACAAGAAAATAATTTGTTAAATGTTAAATGATTTAAATGTTAGGGCAATCAATAACATATAAATGTTACTGCCCTAACATTTGAATCATTAAAATGGTCGTAGAAAAATAAAAAGAAAACAACTAAGTTTTCTAGGACATATAGAAGTTGGTCGTTGGAATAAAAAGAAGTCATATGATCAAGAATCTGCAAAGTACTCCATGGGGCCTCTTTAACTTGACAAATACTGAATTTGCAATATGCACTAAGTCCCAACAATGATTTTATGTAAAATCACACTTTCTATCCGCCATCAAGATCAGGCTTGGCAATATTGGCCATAAACCAAGCTTATTTCGCCTGGCAACACTGTACACTTTATTATAAAATGAGCCATCAATTTATCGCACCCACTTATCACGCTAGCATTATAAAGTATAGCCTTGTCAAAATTACGACTTCCATATTACAGCCAACGAAGGAAACTTTATTAAATACTCTACTATTAGACTCACGTCTACAGCCGTATACTTAACAATTTATTTTTTGTGCGAAAGTAATCCTTAACGACATTTAATACGGAGAAAGTGTCACAATATGTCGCTAAGTTATAAGGAAATAAAATACGCATCTCACGAGGGTTCAATCAAGCAAGAAACATTTCGTTTTTTATGGCCGATAACCTCTCATAAAGAAAAGGTATAAAAATAATAAGGAGTCTGGAGGGAGAATAAAAAAGGTATAATAATAATATGTCTACAGTTGAGTTAAAAAAGAAAGTTAAGGATTTGAACTGCGCTTTAAGATTAGCGTCACGGAGTTGTACCTGGTAGGTAGTATTGATAAAATTATGCTTGAAAAGGGTCGACGACGTATTTTGTTCCATTTGAATTTCGTGTTGCCTTCAGAGCGTTCCAATCGTAAAGTACGATATCGATGACAGTTACAATTTTGTTTACAAGGATTTATCTCAAGCGAGCTGTCGCTGAGCTGTAATGCGGCTTTTATTGTATTCCCGTCGGACAACGATTCTTAAATTTGTCTTTTTGACTCTCGAATATAATACACGTAACTTGTTTTAGACATTTTAAGGGAACGTTTTTAATACTATAATTCAACGTTGTAGTGGTTGAAACTCGGCCTCGCAATCGGGAGATCTGTTATAAATCTCAGACACACATCTCAGAAACTGAACTGAATTTTCAAAGTTACATACAAAGGTGAACTAAAATATCGCAAGGGAACTTAAAACTATGAAGCCTATGAATACTTAAAAAGTATTAGAGGTATATAAAGTATACCAATATACACTTGGTCAGCGCGCTGGACATAGACCAAAACCCATCTCACTCGAGGAGACCCGTGGGCAGCAGTAATACAGAATTTAGAAAGGTATTCTCAACTAAACATTTGGACTAGTTTTTAATGCACACGCTTCTAATTTTCAGTCAGTGTGTTATAAATTCAAAATAACCTAGTTCTTTCTAATTCTACAAGGTCACTTATGCCCCAACGATGGTTTGATAATCATATGAATTATTTCTGTACATAGTTTTATTTAATTATAAAGGGAATAATAAGTACCTTACAAAATTATCAAGGAACATCTAGAGTTTGTACGGAGAACGGCACCGAATTTAAAATGCCGGGGCGCGGCAACGGCGCTACATAAGGATTTCCTTACGACAACGCCGTATCTCTTGTTCTATACAATGTTATGCAAATTTTACAGATAATTTTCCAACAGTTAAAGAGGTTAACAGGTATAATTAGAATATAGGAAGCGTATTTACATCGGTGTTCTGAGGTAAATAGGTGTAGTTTTAAATACTCGTTTTAAACACTATATACGTACTTAAAACAATATCAATCGTTATTCTGTACCTTAAATAACAACCTGCTAAAACTTTTGTGAATATTCCTATATGTTATATTATAATATTTGACTATATCCTATATGTTATATTATAATATCTGACTAATCACTATTTCAGTGGGTAAAAGTCAAAAATGTAATAGGCCATTACCTAACGGATCCAATTACTTTCAATGTTTCCTTAGAATGCTATCACAATTTTCAGAATGCTTAAAGCGATTGTCTTTTTCCTACTTTTTACACGGATTTTATTAAAGAAAATAATTTCATGTCCATCACATTAATGACGAAAGCAACGCCAACATTTTATGACTTCCCACCATTAAAATAATCACTCCTTCCCTCTCTGTTGTACATTTTAAAATGACTGAACATAAACTCTTCAGCATTCCATTCACTCGCTGATTGTAAAAAAATTGGTTGGAAACAAAAATAGTCGTTTTGTTAAAGTTTTCGCATTTGAACCAATTCTACTGACAATAAAATTGTACATTTTAAATTACTACTGTAGTTTGACGAATTAATCTTTAGTCATAAACATATAACATATCTCTAGAACAATTACTAGAACAAATCTAAGGTTTGCATTTTATATATTTTTTTAAATGCAAACTTCCGATTTTAATCATTAAAATTAATTCGCATTGTAATTATCTATCGATAAAGATACATTAAATGTTATTATAAACGTTCGGGATTACATTGAATGTTTTATTATTTTATAGACTTCATTTAACTATTAACTATATTGTGTATTGGTATTGGTGGTCACCAACGATAAGTTTTCAACGCCACGTAATTATCGCCTACTTCAAATTTAAAAGGTTAAAATAAATAATAACCTATAAAAAACAGTTTATTTCCTTGTAAAAATGAATCCGACGAAAATAAATTACTCATTATTCAGGCAAACGACGCATGCTTGTCATCATAATATGAGCACTTAACATATTAACTGTATCGTGAGAATGGCACGCTTATGCTTTATGGAGCTATGCAAGACTGCTCTTTAAAATTTTATGGCCCGCTCTGAAACGTACTTACATTGTGCTTAAAGTGTAAGTAAATTAAAAGATTTCTGCCTTCTCATAATAAGTGTGGTAACGGCTAATTATCTCTAGATTATTCTTTCATTTTATACAAACCAGGTGGTAGAACCAAGTTGTTCTATCGGAAAAGTACCACCGCCACACGTATTAGTAGCGTGAAGCAGTTCTTGTGTATTGGTGGAAGGGTGTGGTTGCCGGCACACTTTTATATGAGGCGACCATCATAGTCCTCGGGAGTAACGCACCTGTGATTGACTTCAGATAGAACCCATGTTCTATTCGAAGTTGCTTACAGGTGTCCATGGGCGGCAGTGACCACTTACCATCAAGTGGACTGCATGCTCGTTTGCTACTTCAATCAGATAAAAAACAAACGCATCTGTGACCGACTTCACATGAAACCCCAGTACTATGTGAAATTGTTTACAGAAGTCGGTATGGGCGGTAGTTACTCTTACTATCAGGTGGATTACATGCTCGTTGGCTACTTCATTCTTATAAAAAAAAAACAAATCAGTGTCACTGTGATAATAATTTGTTACTATAAACTATTTTATACGAAATGAAAATTTTAACACGCCTCAAAGTAAATATTGCTTTCTACGATAGATTACCAGGGCTACAAATTATATTACTAAATTAAATATTTATTTTCTAATAATATAAACTACTTGGAATCATTATTAATTTTGAAATATTTACTTATTTCATTTGCGTCTATCTAGTTTTACAAAGAAGTACTATTGTAAGAAAAAACTCCTAATAAAAGTTACTACCTACTTACAATTTCATTGTACTATATTATTCATTTAAACAAAATAAGACGAGACAAAGAACGATTCATAGTAAACCGGGTAGTAAAGTTGGTTTAACAGTAAGTATAATACAGAGTTAACATTATCGTCTGAAACAAGGCAGTTGAAAGAGGAGCTCTAGGAAACTTAGCGGTTACTCGTGGTTTTATTTTTCATTTACTATCTGAGCTTAAGGTGCTATTCCAAATATATATATTCCAAATATTGGTAAAACGAAACAGAATCTAGAATTTCCTTGCAAAATTCGAGATGCAGTACCTACTTAAGTTTTATAAATCCGTTTTTATCAACATTTTTGTAACATAATATTATGTCCTAAGTTATTTTATCATATTTTTAACCGACTTCGAAAAGGAGTTTGTTCTATATTTGACTTATGTAGTTTTTTACGTATGTTCACCGATTTTTCCGTTATTTCTGGACCGATTTTCAAAATTATTTTTTTTATAAAAGTAGCAATTGCTCCAAATTGTAGCTCCAAATTGAAAGAAAATTCAAAGCAAAAGTTTCTACCACCTCAAAAATCTATGTTATGAAGAAATTAATTGAAATATAAAGTCTAGTGATGATGATGAACATGACAGGATAAACAACCCTATTCAATAATTATAAATCGATATTCAAGTAAACACTAATTAATGTGTGATTACTTGTAACATTGCACGTTGTTTGACATATTATGCAGGCGGTACCAGTTATTACCTTAAATGAGTGTCATTAAGAGCTATTACAGTCTTCAAGCGGCTTGAAATTACATAGAAATAGGTATATAAGTATGAAAACACGTTATTACTTACCAGTAAATACAGGTAACTTTACTAATATAACCAAGGTAAATAAAAGTTTTATATTAATGAATTTAAACTGAAATAAGACTGAAGTAAGAAATTACTAATTTGGAACACACTTTAGTAGGTACGTTATATGATTAGGTATATCACCAATATATAAAAAAACCGGCCAAGTGCGAGTCGGACTCGGGCACGAAGGGTTCCGCACCATTATCAAAAATGGCAAAAAACACGTTTGTTGTATAGGGACCCCCTCAATTATTTATTTTATTCTGTTTTAAGTATTTCTTACTATAGCGGCAACAGAAATACGTAATCTGTGAAAAATTCAAGCGTCTAGCTATCACGATTCAAGAGATACAGCCTAGTTGCAGACAGACGGACAGACAGACGAACAGACGGACAGTAAACTCTTAGTTATAGGGTTCCATTTTTACTTTTTGGGTATGGAACCCTAAAAAATGTTAAAACAACTTTATTTGTCACTTTCCTTAAAACAAGTACAGAGTTACCCGGCAACGGAATATTCGCTTCGAGCGTCTTTAATTTGGTGCAAGTATCAGCGTTGAGTAAATAGCAGCAAAATTTACTACAATTTACAGCAAAATTTTGTGGCCTTAAAAGAACGGAAACATACATTTGTTTTAACGCTTAACGCTGACTCTTAAACTGCCAAATAATAGACGCTTGTGTGATGTTTCATGGCCCTTAATTTTCTAACGATAATGTTCTGATATCATTATATTTCAAATCATTTTAACCATTCCAGGGCGTTAATACACATTTTTATATTATAACTACAAAATCATGTTTTGTAATTAACAACCTACGATTAAAGTAACAATTTTAAAAAATAATACTCCATTTTTAATTATTGCCTCTTTAAATCCTCTTACAGTCATGTAAATTTGCCTATTAAAGGAAGATAAACTTCAATTTGGCAGTATACCAAAAGATATTATGAGGGCGAATTTCATTCTGATCTCACAGTTAAGTTGGTACCTACATAATAAAAAAGGTATTAATCATATCCTGAACAATTTATGAAACGAGGGTGTCCTAATTGCTCGCAATGACGGAGACTCTGGAAAGGTGGCTCGACCGAGACCATTAATACTTGTTACGAAGCAACATAAAAGGAATCATTCCCGCCTTTCTGGAAAAATTATGTATTCACCCTAAGTAACATTTAGTGGTCGTCCTAAACCTAGACACTATATTTCCTGTCCGTTTATGTAATGAGTGTTATTTGGTTAACGTACAATGAGTACGTTCTACTTTCCTAAAAGTACCGTAAAGCAATTAATGTCTTCTATAGAATACTCATGCTAAATGCCTTCTTCAAAATGCCTCAGTTGCTTTCTGCCAACTGAGGCATTTAGAAGAAGGTTGAAGAAAATAAATCTTCTTCATCTCACTTCGATTCGTATAACATTCACTCTAGTGTCTAGGATATTCGTTTAACTTGGCCCGCCAAAGGTAAGTTTGCACAGAATTTAGTGACGAAAAAAATGCTTATTTAACGGAGGGGGTAAAAGCGGCAAAATATTAGAAATAGATTAGATCTAATTCATTCTATTTTCAAAATTTTGAAACATTTCTATTAGCTCTTCCTGAATCATGCATAATAGCATTCCATAAGGAAAACTACACAATCATTATTGATTATCCAAATAGTTTTAATTGCTCAATCCAATCTCATGTCAGTTACTGATCAATATGTATAACAGACGTAAAGAACTCCTTGACATATCCTATAAAGCACGAATATTCTGCAAATATGTCAATATCGCTATCCTCTCCAAAGACCGAGCTCTCGTTGCTGTTAACTTGCATTACGCCCGTGTCGTGAGGCCGTGAGCATTGTGTATCATACATGTTCAAACATCAAGTAGATAGTGATATAGGTAGTAACTTCATCTCAAATATTGTAGGTTTTGATTCGCAGTCGTTAGTGTTCATAGAGACATATACTTTACAAAGTATTCATCGAAGTCAAATATTGCAATGTTAACTGGTACATATATTGTTAAACCTTCCTATACTAGAATTTACGCTTAAATGAGCAAAAAACATTCTCCAAAACATGTCAGTGTCACTTCATCTTTTAACCGTCTATTTTTGGGTACTCTAACTTTGGGTCATCGGGATTTTGAAACTATAGGATGAATCAATCCATCTTACAACCCATCCATTTTATAGGTATACCCATAAAAATATATTGCAATATTCAATGTATCAGCGGAAAGTCATAAATCACAAACTACTATGAGGTTTATACAAAGCCGAGCAATATCGTATGCCTTTTGCCGCGCACTTGACACATCTGAATACAGTTTAACGGTATCGTCCCCCAGACAATATTTTTTCTGGCGTTTCTCATGTAAAACGGTGTTTTAATAAAAGCGGATCACCGCTTCCCGACTGAATATTGTCGCAGATATTTCAATATTGGTGG
The DNA here is from genome assembly GCA_018249875.1 of Cecropterus toxeus. Lineage (NCBI taxonomy): Eukaryota > Metazoa > Arthropoda > Insecta > Lepidoptera > Hesperiidae > Cecropterus > Cecropterus toxeus. Next base: position 10,283 of record DWNE01001365.1, on the reverse strand, counting down.
TATTAGAGGCCTATTTAAACATCACGCTCAATGCTACGCCCGCCATATCGGTATACAATTTCATTCAAAGAACCCAACCCTAGAAAATATTTACTGAACGTTTTTAATTTCGCGCACTCGTATAGGTAACTATTCACATTTATAACCTTTAATAAATATATGATAACTTAAAAAAAACGTGTGTGGACATATCTATACATTTTTACTTCGTAGTCGTATTACGAGGATATTTTTTTTCTCAAAATGAAGATCTGTAGACAAAAGAAATAACATGTAATAATGTATTATATGCAATAAACAGAGTAAGTTCAAAATTAATGACATTAACTTTAGTGTAGTATTAAACGAGACATGATGAAACATAAAGAAATAGTAACAGTAATGGTTGGACATCCACAGTTTTCTGCAATTAAATGTAATTTATTTTAAATGTAAAACTGCTTAAATACGATGAACTAAAACTGAAGGCAATGAATCGTTTATAAACAGTCGGGTATTTCGCTTTAATATTAAAAGCTTTTATTTAACTTGCAATGTTTGTATGTATGTTTGGGTCAAATCTTGCAAGCTGAATTTAACCCAATTTTCAGTGTCCGATTGAGCTGAAATTTGGAATACATATTAAGTTTTGATGACAATGCAATTCTATGAAATCAAAATTGTTGTAATTTCAAAATGGCCGCCGCAACATAATGGCGGAATATATATTTTTGTCCAACCCACCCAATACGTTTTTAAAAAAGCTTGTTTTTAAAAATACTTTTTAATATTAATTTATTATTAATAGCAAGCAAAAAATCACGCTTATTGTATGGAAGATCGCTTAAATATTTATTTTATTCTGATTTTAATATTTATTGTTATAGTGGCAATGTATATATGTATATAAGACAATTTTAATACAAAATTGAATACCGTTCTTGAATAAGTTATGCCCGGTCGGTTATGAATGATATTGGGACGACAGCTGTTTACTCCCTCGCGTGTCACATGTCATTAGGAACTTACAAATCACGGTCTCATTAACGATATAAAAATGTTTAAGTAAATCGTTCACAATAATGTCGTTGTAACTTGCAAGTACTTTTCATAAATAATGCTGTTTACACTGACTTTATATAGCTTTTGACACTTTAGTGCGATTTGTTTATTTATATTATACATTCAGAAGTTCTCTTTATAACTTTTTACCCGACTTCGAAAAGGAGGTGGTTATACATTCGACTATATGTATTTTTTTGTTCCTGTTAAAGATTGTTAGTCTCTACATATAGTGGATTGTGCATCGTAGAACCGCAATTTGACACGATGCTACAAAATACTTAACAAAATTTTCCCAACTTTATAATTTCTTAAATAAGATAAGAGTAAACGCCAAATACTGATATTCCTGCTAAACCACATGTAAAAAATAATATACACAGGCGTCTCACAGGAACTAATTTAATAAGTTAGATAAATAATCTACTTCACAAAACTAATATTAACTTAAGAATGCATAGCTTATATATTTATTTATGTGTTGTGCCAACAAAGTATACACTATTTCTTACAATTACATAATTAACAGACAGAAATACAAAAAAAATAATGAAGTAAAATAAAATTATATTAATATCTGCATTTTAAATTCATAAAGATTAAATTAAATACGATACAATTAGTTACAATTTGTAAACAATAAATTGAATTAAATTATAGAACATCAGTTCAATTAACGTATTTCATTGAATAATATAATTTTACTAGATAGTTTTTGTAAATAAATTTTAAACTTAAGTCTAAAAATGATGTAGTAAAATTGTATTATTCTATGAAATCCTTTAATTTAACTATCCTCATAAACCACTTGTTAATCTTGAATAATCTGAGCCGCTAGCTTAAACTGATAGATCAGGCAGTATATATGGTTTTTCATAAGGCATATGACCACGACGAAAATATTCGTATATTCATCCCGTAAGGTTCAAAAAAGGGGATGAAAGATTGTTATTAATAATCTTGTAACGACAACTATTTGTCCGCGGCTCGCGTGTTGCGAGTCGTTAAAAACCACTTTACATTTCATGATATCGTTAACACCACTAACGTTGGATGTAATTTAATTTTATTAACACAATTAGGGAAGCATTTTTGTTCGTGTGATAGTAGCAAGAGGTAAGTTATTTGATGGTCGTACTGCTATCTATAAACATATAACTATACGAAAAGGTAGTATTATTCGTAGTTTAACTCCAGAAGAAATACCGCTACGCCTGTTCCGCTATAGTTCCAGTGTTAAAAGCTACTGTGATGTACCTTAAATTTAATAAGTTTACACAGATGGTTCTGAATACAAAGAAAAAAATGCGTTAAAACATGTATCTTCCTAATGTTATAAATGCGAAAGGTTGTGAGGATGGTTGTGAGTTAGGTTGTTAGTTGTTTATTCTTTCGAGTAATAACTAATAAAATTTCGCTGAAAATTAGCGCACAATTAATAATTATAATTATATTAATATCTAGGATATAATTGTTAAATTATATATATCTCACTCACTTTTTATTCTTCTGTCGCGCGCTCCTGATTAGTCACTTTCATTAATTAATAATTAATTACCTATGCGTCTGATTAAAAAATGGCTCAGGACTTTTCGTCTTAGAATATTTTTCTCTTTCGATCCCTACAATGGGGTGCGCGACTTCTGAGACACCCAGTATATTTTAATGAAATTAGTAGGTCCTATGTGAAATTTAGTTGATAACTACGGGAAGAGTTCATCGGCGGTAGTAATTACCATCAGGTGGATTGCATGGTTGCTACTTCAATCTGATAAAAAAATCCAATCTTGTAAAAGACACGTAAATTTGCGCATAAAAATAACATAACTCTAACTGACACGCAGCCAGTGTTACTTCAGTTTATTTATATGATTCAAGTTAAGTGGAGCCCAAATTATCCTACAATATTTTAGTACAGTAGACATGCCAATTTGTTCTTTGAAACTCAAAGTATATTTAATGTGAATAAAACACAAAATTTATCCGGCCCGATGAGATTCAATCAAATAGTCCAAAGGGCTCTCCAAACCGAATGAACTCATTTCAGTTAAATGATTGATCAGAACCCAATTTGTTGTTTACGTCCGGTTCAGTAAATAGCTTAAAAGTGATTTATGATTAACCGAATCATTTTAAAATGGATCAAAATGTGTGAATATTTTTTTATATATTCTAGTATATGGAGTAAAAATAATTGGTTTATTATAGTTTTTTCTTTAGGAGCGTCAGCTGAATGTAAATTTTGATTAATATATTAAGGCTCCAGCTAAATTGATTACAAAATTCCAAACCAGCACACAAAACTCGAAGCATATTCATAAAAAGACGTTAAACCTGATCGATATTACTTAATGATAATGATATCAAAAGCTGGAAATAAAGTCACAGGTTTAAGCGCAATATGATATTGGTTTTGAATAGCGCCATTTTCTTTCTTTCCGTGAAATCCGAGAGAAAGAGAAGATACAGTCCAGGAGATTGGCAGCAGCGTCTTTCTGCGTAACATTAACACTGCAACTACACTCATCGCCCCACACTAGGACTTTCTCCTGTGTCGTGGGTGCCATGGATATAGACAAAGAAGAATATACTAATCCAGACCCAGAAAAAAATCTAAATTCATCATTCAGATGTCTATCAGGCCGGCGATCGAACCCGGAACCCGCTGCATGTCAGCCGGTATGGTGACCGCTCCGCTACGTGGATTGTCAAAATTGAGAAAAAATACTAACCGGGTAGGTTTATATCCAACAGTGGACTTCAAAGGCCATATTTATGAAAGAAGGTCACAGGTAAAGCTAGTATTATAAACATATAAACAATTCTAACTCTATAAACATAAACTGTTTATACCCTCATAGCCCCACAGTAGGACTTTATCCTGTATCATGGGTGCCATGGACGTAAAAAGACGAATACATGAACACCTAGACCCAGAACAGAAATCTAAACTCATCATTCACATTTTTGTCTAGCCATGGATCGAACCTGGGACCCACTGCGTGTTAGACCGATAGTGTGACCGCTCCGCCACGCAGTTCGTCTAACTCAATGTTCCCTTGTTAATAACCTGACAGCCGCATTCGCATTTAATCGACACTAATGTCATTTCAAAATTTCAAAAGCGGAGTTTAGCGAGCTATTTTAGTGTCATTAACATAGTTCGGAACTAAGTTTGAGCTGCCAATGAAAAGGCTTTCGTATTTAAGGTCCACGAATTTCAGTCTTACGTTCCACCTCTAAATGGAACTCGTAATTGATTGAATCTTCGATGTAACGTTTAAATTAAATCTGGGTAGTGAATGCGAACTACTTTATGTGAATGATTTTATAATGAGGTAAAACAATTCGTGGTATTGTTTAAGTGGCTTAATCTTTGCACTGTCTTCTGCATAATAGCAGCACTGTTAAGCTACTGTAGTCTCGTTTAAAAAATATGATAAGGTGTCACCTATAAGTCTTTCTAAATGGAAATAATTCAAGTTATTTATGTGTAGTGTAGAAATTCATCTATGTCTAATTTCTGGTGGGCATCTAATTGTAAAAATACGACCTATTGTACAAATACGGTGGTATCTAATTGTCCAAAAAGACCACTAATTGAGTATTCGATACTAGCTAAAGTACCTGTGTTTTGCTATGTGACATACAAATAGTGTTCATTTTAAATAGTGCAAAATATCGAAATCAAAAGTAGCATATAAAAGATCAGATAAATAAGCTTCACATGCAAAATTTCATGTAAATCGAACCAGTGATTCTTGCGTGATTGAGTAACAAACAGACACACCCTATCACATTTTATATAGTAGTATAGATTAGACCTATTATTTAACTTAAAAAGTTAATTTTTAATGTCGCTGTTAAAAGTGACTATTTACAAACAGCTCTCAGTGAATCTGGTACTTATAAAAGAATAACTTGCACAGCAATTCGTCTTATACCGTACATTTTGCACTCAGAGATTTTTAGAATTTTGTGGAATCAAAATAAGTTTCTTTTATAAAACTTCGGGATAGAAAGCGCGGTTGACCAGCCACTTGTTACCATCAACGAGACGACCATTTATCAGTGTCAACCCGCGGTGATGCCAACACACGGTTCACAGATAATAAAACCAAAGTACATCAATAATTGCTTTAAATTCCGGTATAAATAAAGGTAATGAAAAATAAATATTATATGTAAAATAAGTAGTAATAAAAGATCATCGGTTTTTTTTAAATATCGTAATAGCAAACAAGCATGCATGCCACCAGAAGGTAAGTTGGCACTGCCGCCAATGGGCATCCATAAATCACCTCAGATAAAATCAGTATCTTACTTAAGTCTGAGCACAGATGTGTTGCTACCCTTGTGGACTAAGTTAGAACGCCTCTATATCTCCCTTACTACACTCTTCGGACCAGAACACAACAGCGCATAACACTGCTATTATTAGGTAGAAATACCTTTGGTAGTTTTTTCATATTGGGTCCAAGTATCAAATGTGAACACACTGAAATTTAGTATTTTTTAAATTAATAACATAATATTAAATAAAGCGTTTAGATGGCAATGAGTTCAATTACTTTTTTTAAAACTTCGTCTACATAAATATTGGACCAGTGATATTAGCTGAATACATCCAACGCAAAAATATCGTAACCACCCTGTAACCCACATCTAAATGTTATTTAACGTGACTGTATAAACGTATTTTATCTTCGAATATCAAGAAAAACCGATAAAGACGTAACATTAAATCCTTAAGTTTGGCGAAGTCACCCATTTCGGAACAAAGACATTAGTGCAGAAGATAAAAAGGACATATCTTATCCAAAAACATACTTAAGCGCTTCAAATTCACTTGAAACACGAAGAAACAGAAATAAATCTCCAATAACAAAGGCGGGAGATAAGGTATCTAAAGCCGAACTTCACTATCAAGGAACTATAAATTCGCTATAGGATCTGTTGAATTTTTCTTACAACTTTTCGTCGTAAATATTTTAAAGTAACTTCCCGGGGAAAAGTGACACCGAGTGTTGACGCTTCTAAAACTTCCGCGGTGGCCACCGACGAAATAACCCGTCGAAATGGAGCTGAAGTTGAAATATAAAAGTTTGGACGGAAAGTATCCACTCCGCAGCGGGACTGTGTCGTTTGTTTTCCAATGCATTTCTCGAGTTCTCCCAAGGGTACCTACCCTACTGGAGAACCCTTTGTCATAGTTTTGGATTCAGAAACACTCGCCCAACAAAGTTAATATCGCATGCCCTCGATGCTGTTCCATTGAGGATCGACCTCCACAACCCATTAATTTCGGTACGATTTGCTCCGTTATCGTGTATTAGTAAATGGTGAAGTTTTGCTATGGGTTCTCCTGGTATCTTTTCGTTTGTTTTAGGGGTTGAAAATATATGAGTACGTTTATTTTTTGTGTACGTTTATTTTAACTTCTATATAATGCTTAGAGGATAGGATTTTTTAACGTCTATGTTAATGGATTGTTTTCATTTTATTGTCTTATCAAAAAATATATAATAATAGAATATCGGTGTTGGTGGTAATAATTGCAAGTTATTTATATTATATCAAATTAAAGTTAATTTATATTTCTTTGTCTTAAACTTAATTGTTTATTGTTTATAGAATATAAAATATCATAACCACACTTAAGTAAAAAACATAAAACAGGGAAATAATAAATTAAATTGTACTAATTTTAAATCTAAAAGCGTGAGTGCAATAATGCCCCAAATAGAAAACCTTTTTGAATGAGTTTTAAGCAAAATGCTTAAAACTCATTTTTATCTTATTAAAGCAGCACCAATCTATAATTCTGTAACAATAATCCTGGACTCTAACGAGAACATGGGATATGAATAACCGGCCCAGTGCGAGTTGAACTCGCGCACAAAGGGTTCCGTACCATTGTCTATAAAAAACGTTCAAAAACACTTTTGTTGTATGGCTAAAAGTATTTTTTTTATTTTATTCTATTTTTTATATTGTTGTTATAGTGGCAATAGAAATGACGACCCGCGCGGCGAAGCGGTCACCATACCCGTTTGACGCACAGTGGATCCGGGTTCGATTCCCGGCCAGCATAGAAATATGAATGATGAGTTTAGATTTCTGTTCTGGGTCTGGGTGTTTATGTGTTCATCTTTGTGTGTCCATGGCACCCACACATGGCACAGGAGAAAATCCTAGTGTGGGACTATAAGTGTAGAAAGCGTGTTTAAAAAATACTGCAAATTTCAACTATCTAGATATCACACTTCATGAGATAGCCTTATGACAAACAAACGGACAGACAGACGGACAGCGAAGTCTTAGTAATAGAGTCCCATTTTAACCTTTGAGTACGGAATCTTAAAAAGCGATGCAAGCCATTAAAACTGGTTGGGAAACAGCGTTGGTCGCACTCAAAACAAGTAACGAGATAGAAAATAATATTGAAGCAGACAGAAAACCGATAACAAACTTAATGGACGTAACAATGACAGTGAGTGTGTCACACTCATTTTGAAATACGTTCTTTAGGGTTGCGTATCAAAATGTTGAAACGGAACCCTGTTACTAAATCGTTGTTTGACCGTATCCATCATCGATCACAAGGATATTTTTAACTGCAATGCCATATTCCCGTGACTGTGTCTACGTTTACCATGGTAATAAGAAATACCGCGTAATAACGTTATTTTATTGTATCCTTGAAGAAAATCTATCTTATCAATAAAATCAGTACTAAGTTACTTTAAAGAAATTCTGTCATAAATATAAGGTAGTCTCACTCTGTATATATTGATAAAAAACGCCTAAACTAAACTTCCTACACTTTTACGATTTTTACTATACCGTGGGTGTCACGGACTCGTGAATAACCACAACTAAAACAAAAAACTGTATTCATTATTCAGATCTGTCTCGCGGAGAATCGAACCTGAATCCCATTGCGTGTCACCAATGCTGCCCGGCATATAGAGATCGTTCGTGTATAGTTTAACCAACCCATGTCGCACAAGTACATAAGTCCGTAATCCCATGTTCCGCATATTATGTCCCAATTATAATTTTATTTGTTGAGGGCAGTGGGACGCTTGTTATCCCCGTAAATAGCTTAGTAAGGGTAGGTTTGCTACGTAATTCAATTTAGTCGGGTTCTTACTGCTTTTTAGTTGCGACCGTTTTCGGCATAAGCCTAAAAGTTTTATTTAAATGCTTTGAGTGTCGGCCGAATGTGATGTAGGGTTCGCTTTATATTCCCATAGGTGCTTATATTTTAAATTTAATTTTATATGTCTTGTACATAATATAAAATATTGAATTCATACTTGGTTTAACTTGGACAAAGTACAGAATTTTTAGTTTGTTGTTGTAAACACAAAATAAAACTAATTAAATCTACATAAAAATACTGATGCTTTAAAACAACTCTATAAAAAGTCTACTTTGGACAAGAAAAAAAAAATTAATACCCAAGATCATGCTCCATCAAATAGTAATTCCAAAATAGTAAGTGTCAAGTAAACAAAATAAAATTTAACTTTTGTAAAATTATTTTATTGTAAAATCTTTTGTTGAAATTCGTAATCTAGGTTTACATCATTTTACAACGATTCCGCTAGTGTCTAAATGATATCTCCGGTATGCAATCCTCCCTTTATGCAATTATCTCACAGACCTAAGTAGTCTATCTTCATTGAATAGAGGTATTTATGTAATCTCCTCTTTGTCCAAGCTTTCATTTTTATATTACATAGAGCTTTTTCAAATGCAGCACATAAAGGGACCTTCATAAGAATTATGTTATGAATAACTTTGCTATTTTTTACTTTATCTTTTGTATCAAACTTGATATTATTTTAGTACAAGCTCTAATAAAAATAAGCAATATAATGTTGCTAATTGACTTTTGCACGGGGAAAACACCATCCACGTGCGAGTCGGACTCACGCATAAGGGTTCTATAAAAACTACTAGAAAATGAAGTTTTTTGCATGGCAGCCCCCTTAAATATTTATTTAATTATGCTTTTAGTATTTGTTGCTGCAACAGATATAGCTCACAGCTTCTGTGAAAATTTCAACTGTCTACCCATAACGGCTTATGAGATACAACCGGGTTACAGCGGAGTCTTATTAATAGGGTCTCGTTTTTACACTTTGAGTACCCTAAAAAGCTTCGCAAAAGAATTATTCTTTTTACACTACATATTGTATTTTTTATTTAGATTACTGTTAACGCTAGTTCAAAAATACTAGTTATAAATATTTTAATATAAATACGTGAAACAATATAAGAACACCATTCGGTTTCCGTGGGAAATTTCGTAACTACACCCTTCCAGATAGGACAGCACCGCAGCGGATATCATTTTAGGCAGAACAAGTCCCCGTACACCATTATTATAACCTTATTTCCTTGAAAGACGTGCAATCGAATGCTCTGGGGAGGCGCTCGCACCTTGATACTGAATTATTTATAGACCAACAGACGCTCGCTGGACTTACAAATGTACACACTTTAGCACTTATGAAGAGTTAATAAATTATAAGTGGTAGAGCCTGATGGCATCCTCTCACGGAACGCCACAATTCCGGGGTAATGTTGCGAGTTATTTCTGCAACTCACGTAAAGATGCTTAGCGCAGTTTTTGCAAGTTTTCATTATTGCAAGAATGGTTTTTGTCTTGCGGTTTTTTTGGTTTGAAATTGCTTATTGCGGTTTTCTAACCGGTCTGAGACAAAGGCTTCCTGGGTGTGATTCCTGATAAACGGAACTAATTAAAATCTCTTATTTTTTGTGTTTTTTCATAACAACCATTGAGTAATCAGACACCCATAGTGTATAGTACTATATAGTCTGGCAGACGTTTGTAAATATGGCCAAAAATAGATATATTTTTGAAGGCTAATTTTCAAATGCTACTATCCGACCTAAACTTTAAGTTATGTGTTAATAGGTCATAATAAAAAGGTTAGATAAATAAAATTGCTTTTATAACCCTGGATATATGATATCATTTCTTTTACGCAAAGAATCTAAATTGTTCGTTAACGAAACGGAGCCTAATTTAAGATCTGTACTCTCATCGACCCGTCAATATTTATTATTTACTAGCTGAGCCCTCGGTTTCACCCGCGTTTAAAAGAAATGTAATGATTTCTGTGTAGTTTTAACCATTAACGTTGCACACGCGACGGAAAATCGAGTATCTTCTCCTGTTTCCCCAACATTTCCCTTCACTGCTC
>DWNE01001364.1:0-22377 GCA_018249875.1 Cecropterus toxeus | reverse complement strand
GAATATCAAAAAAACGTCCTTTCCCCCTTTTCTCTATTTCCAGAAGCCATTTTAAAAATTATATAGCCTATATCACTATGCAAGGTAAGATTCTAATGATATGTCATACATCAAAATCCGCCAAGCCGTTTGGGCTGTAGCGCGTGCCAAAGATACATACATACGCTCGAAAAACATTACCCTCCTTATGACGCTGTCGGGTCAAAATGTATTTATTTAACGCCTCGGGCGTTGCAGGTAGAAATTGATAAATACACGATAAAAAATTGACTAACTAACAATTCAGTTGACTACACGTAAATTGAAAGGCACGCAATTTAATATGCACTTATAATATGTCCAATTTGAAAGGGCTGTTTTTGAGTAGCGCTGGTAAAAAAACTATACAGTAAGTAAATATTAATAGGTTTAATTTGAAAGTTCTATAAATCTCTCAAAAACCTCTTTACTGAGAGCTCGAACAGAGTTAATCACGATAAATGGACTCAAATTATATGCTAAGAATCTGAAATTGAAGTGGTCTAGACTAATGCTTGATTTAATGAGTTTGACAATATCTAGTGGTCGTGCGTTTGACTTGTCATAATTAGTAGTACCTCATTCACGTCAGCGTGTAAGTGGCGCATAGTTGTGCGTATGGATTTTTTTATACCCTTGTATGTTATTTTTACTGAATGAGCTCTATTTTGCTGTAAGGGCCCTAGTAGATGTACTACTTATATCGGGAATAAAATGGCTGCATTTCGGAAGCTAGGTTCTGCGATGTATCGCGTCACATGTCCGCAAATGTTTGAGCATCGGTCGCTGCTACTTTTGGATACTTATAGATACTTAATAAAACAAGTGCTACTCAAAATACCTATGCATTAACTTAGTCGCTAACTCGCTAATTAACCGAACACACCAAGTCGTGTGCAACATGCTAAATAAATATAGTATATCTGCTAAAGCCATAACAGAAAGCATAATGCTTTTCGTTATACGCATATCGCAGTATATCGCGTACGAAGCGTAGCCCGACAGATAGCAACCGCTAACGTGTGGTTGCCGTATTAGGGTGCATTCCACCAGAGATGTGCGAGGTAGCTATGCGATATGCGAAATCGAAGCTAAAGAAAATGCACTACCTCCAGAGACGTACTAAGGATAGCTAAGCTATAGATATCTACCTAATCAACTAATGGGATTCCTTGTTATTCTTTGTTTATCTTAGCTTCTTTCTTTCTTTCTCCACTATCGGTCACTCAGTACTTTTTTTTATAAAAATGAAGTGACAAACGAGCATGCAGCCCACATGATGGTAAGTCGTTACTGCCACTGTACTGTGAGCAACTTCATATAGAACAGGGGTTCTGCCTGAAGTCGATCACAGATGCGTTGCTACTCCCGAGGATTAAGATGGTCGCCTCTATATATAAAATTCTTTATCTTTTCATTAATCCTGTTAAATTCATCATTACAGTAATTTCGAAGTAATCAAATACAAACAGACAAACAAATGTTTCAAGTATTATTTATTGTTTTGATTTCGTTTATATGATCCTTCTTTGAACTTATTTCTTTGTTTAGCGCACAATGTTGACGAACGTATATTTGTGGAGAGACAGCTGACATAGCGGGTGTGTTTATCATTGAAACAGCATACGTGCATGCAGTCCACCTGATGGTAAGTGATTACTGCCGCCCATGGACATTTGTAAGCAACTTTATATAGAACAGGAGCTCTATCTGAAGTTGATTACAGATTACAGTCGATTACAGTCGTTGCTACTCCCGAGGACTAAGATGTTCGCCTCATAAGTGAGTCATTAATCATGCCTTCCCAACGAAACGCAAGAACTGCTTCACGCTTGAAATAGGTGTGGCGGTGGTACCTCCCCGGTCGAACTGCACTGGTTCTACCACCTTCAGTATTCATAACCGAAGTTATTACAGTTATTCATAACCGAACATCCTATTTGAATTAAGTTTAGAGGATTAATTAAACGAACGGACATTGCGCCACGCTCTGTCAGAACCGTCAGTGGCAGCCGTCACACTGTTTTATTCTCGCACTAACGCCATCAATGGGAGACGCAATCGAATTTGCCAAATGACGCTCACTAAATTGGTGAAGAGTGATTGATTGAAACGTTCCGCGGCTAAAGTATTTTACACCGGGAATAATTGAATCTGAATATTTAGCACAAATCGCCCGAAGGCTTCACATATTCATCGTTCGTTGGACTTATTTGATTATTATATTGCATGGAGGATTGCGTGCGATGTGGATAGTTTGTTGGTTTTGTGGTGCGTTTTCGATATAAGCTCAGTACAATTACAGCCAGCGATGCATTGGTGACTCCTCTAGCATCAGGTAGCCCGTATGCCTTATCGTTAAGTTTAAGTATAAAAAAAAATACAAGAAATTCGACGGATTGAATTGATTACCCAGGCAAATATCTATTAAGTTTGGATTAAAGATAGTGCTAGTGTATGATTTTAGGTCTCTGGTCATCCTAGTCAAAACACAATTTGAATTCCTACGTACTAGTAGCAATAGTAGCAGGTGAAAATATATATATCTATACTTCAGTGCACAATAATTGGCGACCGGTCAGCCTTTCCTATATGAAATTGCAAATTATTCAGTTCTTGCAGTAACTTATACTTTTTTCAAATTAGTTTTAAGGGATGGCCCATCTAGTCAAGAGTTGATATGGTATATCTGTAGATATGGTATTCAATGAATTGAAGCTCTAGAAACTGCTCGCACTATTAACTTGATTATCAGTATAAGGACGTTTTACTGCTAAGCAAAAGCCTTAATGGTCTAATAATTTAGTTATGGCGGTGTATGGCGACCAACCATGCTGCTAATGGCCATTTTGTAATTCCTAGAACATTTGTTGAGTGAAACAGTACACATATTATTTATGTACAAAAATTCGTGGAAAAGGAACGAAAAGCTTGATGGACACGTCCCTAATTCGCATATTTATGACAGGTTAGCTTTTGACTCCGCCCGTAACACACATTAGCATATTGATTAGAAGAGTGTGTTTAATTTAAATAATAACTATAGAGTGTAAACGAAATCTTTAATATTTCCAAAATTATGTTATATCAGAATTAGCTTCAACATGAACTATATTTCAATTCAAATTTTATGCCATATCTTATTGCAATCAAAGACTTTCTTTAGACTAAATGTGTGATTTTTCTATATGCACAAAATACATTGCCATCTTATTTAGGCCGTATTCTTGTTGTAGAAATACAACTACTACAAGATACAATCCGTGGATATGCAATTAGATATAAGTCGCGCTGCTCCATCTCTGAATGCCTGCTAAATTGCCGTCCTTTCAATCTTATTTGCGCGCGATACTGATCTTTATTTCGTTTTGATGATCGTATTTATTTTAATTCCAATAACATAGAGGCTTTTTTATTTTTACTCCGTGTATTTAGAAATTTTGAGGTGAACAGTTTAACTTTCACGGGTAGTAAAACTAATTAATATTTGTCTGTCAAAGTCTATAAATGTTCCATTTTATTAATTATAAATAAAATATGCTCAGTTCAAGGTACATTTGTGTTAACAAAAATGTATATATAATTTTTAAAAGATTTTTATTTCTTGATAAGGATATAGAATAAAACGCACATGGGTTTGAAAACTCGCAACTATATCATTCAGTAATTTATTTGTCTAAATAATCGGCTTAAATCCACTTCAAGGTAGACATAACGCAATATTAGTTACAGCACACTTTAACGATGGCTCTGAATGCTCGCCAAATTACCGCCCTTCCTATCCAGTTTGCGCTGTGAAGCGAAACTTAGCTTCGTTCAGGTCTTTTACATTTTATTCCATACATTCATGCAATCTTCAATAAAGTGTTAGTTCCAAAAATATGAAGGTGTGCACATGACTTATAGTTACTTGTAAAGGTAATTACTGATTGAGGTCCTTTACAAGGGTTTTAATCCCACCAAAATATCTTACAAATATACATACTGTGATGGTTTATTCTGCTACTAGCGAACACCCTCACAATTACGTTACCAATCAATAAGTAACTTGCCTAAGGACACTACTATTATTGATATTGATATTTATAGAATCGTTAGAATTATTTACGTCATAGTCGGTTTTATTTCTTGTTGCGTATTTTAAATAGTTTATATATAATTCATTATTTAATTCTTTAGAATAGTTATTTAATTAGTTTATGTTATCATATCTTAATAAAGTGGAAACTACCCGAAAATATAGTTGAATAATTTTGCGAGTACTTTTATTTTAAGCCTATTTCCAGCTTCAGTTACATTTATAATCCTATATTCAAAACTAGATCATAAATCAAAACTGGATCAAATTTCATTACGGGTACTATTCGATACGGTTACTGGATAAAATTCTGTTACGCTCTATATATGTAACAGATGCTACATTTAATAATATTTTCAAATTGGTTCTCAAATCACCTCCAAATTGCCACCCATTGAATATTTTATTTGCACTCGCTTTTAGTTAAATTAAATGTCAAAAAAATAAAGATCTGTTCATAAACTCATATCCAAGGACCACAAAGTTATAAAATAAGTAAGAAACAATATAAATATCTATATTAATAATTCAGTCAAGAGTCACAGTAGACTCGATTTCAATCGATTATAAATCAATCAATCTTTTATTCAGATAAAGTTTCAACCTTACCTGAATAAAACATAAAAAAATATTTCGAGTCGACAAGTATTTTGTTAAATTCTAATGGTGCAAATGGCAGTCGCCATATGGCCACTCGGATGCCATCTGAAGTCTGAATCACTGAAGTCACAGTTCCGTCCGTCTATGAACGCATCCCTGTCAGTCAATGTCAGTGACGAACAGTGTTCTCAGTATGTAATGAGCCTTTACTAAGTGAGCTTTTAGAACAAACAATTTCAGTCTTCATTATGCAGTTTTATGCGTATTTATTTCATTTAGTTTGCCACATTTTTAGTTTTTCATCTGTTACATTAAATATCGAACATCTATTCAAATAAATGTCCTGACAATGACAAGCCATTGTTAAAATACTTCTCAAATGAAAGCGTAACAAAGTCCAATATACTTAGTATAATAGTCCAATATACCAAGGTTGTGAATATTGCTATCATATTGTAATGCATAGGCTGATTGACTTTAGATTATTGGATTTCCATCATGAATAATTATGTAAATTTATAGGTGTATTGTTCACGCATACGCATATTACAGCCAGGTAAATAAATGTTCATAAAACCAAAAACGCTCGTGTTATCTCTATCGTGTCAGGAAATAAAGCGAAAAGCACCTCGAAAAGAGATATTTAGTGAAATGTCCATGGTAGGGCAGTAAGGCCCGACAATAATTAGATACGGCGCGCTTTTACAGCGGCTCTGAATGCCCGCCAAATTGCGGCCCTTCCGATCCTGTTTGTGACGCGATACCGCGCTGAAGTTTTGTTATGCTACCGTTTTATATTTTGGACCAAAATATTGGCACGTTGCACACAGTACCGAGATTAAACATAAGTATTATAGACCATCCAACCATCCACGCATATTTATTTATTTATTTTAAAATGTTGTTTGCAAGATTACAGCTCGCGCCAAGGCCTTGCAAACGCAAAAATAACAATTAAAAATTAAATTACATTACATACATAAAAATCACTATTACAATTAAAATAAAAAATTCTAAAACATCCACAATCTTCATCAATCAATATTTCTTAAAATTAGGCATGCATATTGACAAATAAATAAAAATAATTTAAATACATAATTCCTGATAATAATTACAAATTGCATGATATATCGATTAAAGGCTGTTTCTGGGCCCATACATACATATATAAGTTTTACAAGTCCACTACTAGACTTGGCATCCCCTAATAAGGATTTTTGCGTTTGGTATACATTATGGTGACAGCAGTGATTGTTGACGTTGCCCTCGACCTCACATACGGAACTATGACACAAAACAATAACCAACTACAACAACTGAAGTCCATTAGAGATAGAATATCAAAATTACTGCTTAAATTTATTTTTATTAGTAATGATACATTAATTCAAAGCTTCAAATGAGTTTTCGTGAAAATGTCACAATCATAAAAAGTCCCCCCACCCTCCTCTTTTCCCCTATTTCTAGGCGATATTTAAAAAAAATATATAACCTACTATGTCACCCTGCGTACTGAGATGATTCTAATGTCACACGTCACAATCCGTCAAGCCGTTTGGGCTGTAGCGCGTGCCAAAGATATGAACATACATACAAACAAAAATACATACTTACATACGTACATACATACACAAACACATACAAACATACGCTCGAAAAATATTACGCTCCTTCTTATACTTTCGGGTAATTAACCTATTGTTCAACTATTGTTAACTTATTGTTTTAGGGTTCATTGCTGTTCACTAGCGTCTGTAGTTTATTTAGCTCTTATGTCTAGGTTCTTCAACGCAAGGTAAACCTAAAACTCATTTCAAATTTTGAAATGAAGCATCAAATGCACAGTGAAGATTCACATTCAGCATTTACTGTGAAGCAATTCATACTAAAATGGCTATGAAGCTCTTTGTCGAAATGCAGCCAAAAGACCTAAATACACCTTTGTTAAATTTCCGCTCGACGGCTGTAACTAGAAAGCACAATTCACATTGCGAATAGTTGATTAGGCTTCACTATATTCTCATAGCAAAAAGATGGCATTTATATAACTTCCGTAACAGTTTATATGTATACAGCTTATTCAAAAAATATATTACGGAAGTTTCGCAAATTTTATTTTGAAGGATGTAAAGTTTAGCGGTTTTTCAAACGTATAAGAAATATACATGTGTAGATACAAGATAAATATTTAAATTTTATTTTCTTCTCTTAATATGAATAACCAATATATTAAGAACTACGCAGAATAATCAAGAGCAACTTTCAAATATAATAATTGTACTGTCTGAATATTTCTGTATATCAAAAAATCACATAAATAATTTCTTATCCAAATAATTGCATTATTTAATAAGATTTGCTTAATAACACATTTGCTTTGATAAATTTTATGAAATATTCACCTGTATAATACTTGTATATTATTTGCTAACAAACAGCTAATTTATGTTGGAATTATAAGGTCGTAAATAATAAATTTATTATTTATTCAAAAGAGTAGTCCTTTAAATGAGGAAAGGCTGGTCAAGTCTGATAAATTTCGATACTGGAAATCTCAGTTATAAAGGTTTTGTATCACATCGTTTTCATTCAGCTTTAAAGCAAATATACTATATAGCGATATAGTGTAGCAACACTCATAAAAACGCATTTTAAGAGTGACTAAGTTAATATCAACATACAGCCAACAAACTGCTATACAATTATGAATAAAAAAATTCAACTCGACTCTAAAAATCCCGCATTCTTTATCCTCTTATAAGCGAAACAATAGGCATCCTGAGTTTATTTAACCGCCATTGTTCTTCAAGTTAATAAAAGTGTGGTTGCGAAGAGTGACTCGTCGGGGAAGGCTTGTCACGGAGCGGCTGTATCAGATAAGCCCAGTAGTTTGTTCTGGGGACGCTGCGTCATTTGTCCTGCGTACAGGCCGTGCGAGTATGTGGGCGTCACACATTCAGTTACGAAGAACGGAATGATAAGTATTCCCAAAGTTTCCACTTGCAGTGTTGAAAAGAGTCACAACATTAACGCACTGTTTTCTTGGCAGATGAAATTTTGACTGCATATTCAAATAATAACTCTAAATAACTTTTTATATTGTACATGTACATGATGTTACTAAGGTATGAACTAGATGTTAGTACGGTATTCGGTTCAACAATAAATTCATTGAAAAAAGATTTCCCTTAGATCTCTTAGTTATTTGAAGGTTGACTTTCGCAATGATAATAAAATATTCTAAATCTACTTAAATATACTCAAATTGTAAATAATTCGTGTGAGCTAAAATGTAGCAAATAATTCTTGTATGAATTATTAGGAACGTAACCTACTAACGGTTAGATAAAATTAACGCATTAGTTAGAAAAGGGGCTAATCTTTATGAAAAGATTTAGTAGCGAGCGTTACTGTGGGTTCGCGCGTAATACATACCACATTATAACTAATGATTTATTGAAAAACTGTGGGCCATTGAAATCATGAATCTGAGTCGTCTAATCTCGAATATGATAAACAAAAGGCGGTATTACTAATATTATAAATGAGGAAGTTTGTTAATGTATGTGTATTTGTCATTGTTTCACGCAAAAAAATGGTGGTATTTCACTGAAATTTGACACACAGATAGACAGTTTATAACATAGATTAACATATAATTAAGAAGTCAACTGTAGTGGATGATTATTGTACATACCAAAGGCCGATGACTAAATATAATTCAAACGTTAGCTACTTTTGGATTCATACCAATAAAATCATATACAATTTGAAATGGAGACGAAATCAATATTTCATTTCCATTTCCAATGGAAGTAAAGATTGATCTTTACGAAGTTTAGTAGTTACTTTAGAAGTTATTTATGAAGATTGGCAGTATAACTGCGCTGACATTTTCCTTGTCCATGTCTATTACAAGATTCACGGTGACCCCGGCCCACGCTCTGTCTCTTTATCCAAGAAAGGCACAAAATTGCGTCGGCGCATACATTTACTTTAAAATCCAATACTGCTTAACTTCATGGGTAGAATAAAGTGAAATAAATGATTTTGTTGTTTATTTATTGTCGTATATATTTGTAATACGCATGTAAGTGTGTATACTGTAATATGTATGTACTCGTAGTATTTTATACAATTACCCTCCTACTAACATTTTGGTAAAAAGTAGCTGCTTGCTACTTTTCATGCATAAAATGGTCTCACATACAAACACACATGATATGTTAGGTCTGATCCCAAGAACAGTAACAGTTTATATGTATACAGTTTATAATAAAAGGTTTTTCCGTTCTCATTACTAAAGTTTCACAAATATTATTTTGAAGGACGCAACACTTAACGGTTTTTCAAGCGAATAGAAAATATATTTGTGTAGATACAAGATAAATAATTAAATCATATTTTTTCTTTCTACTCGCTGTTAACTAGTTACATTTTAGTTCTTATGCAAGAACTAAAATCTTAATCGTATTAGGATGTGCACTAAAGTTAATGCATTTAGAAATAGGAGCTAAGCAATGTAAGTAAATCTTGTATCTATAAATTCGAAAGTTCGTGAGAATGGACTCATTGGATTTCGCTAAAATTTGGCCCACAGGTACTTTATGACCTGCATTAACATATACAATATTATAACCGTGGTAGACTAGCGTGGTAGAGCCGCGGGAATAACCTAGTAATTTAATAAAAAATAGGTATTCTTAATAAAATCCAACCATCACACATTCAAAAAGCCCTACAAAGTTATCCCAGTACAGTGACAACACAGAAACTGTGTGTCATTTTCGGAGGGTGAAACTTAGCTATAAAACAGTGTTGGAAGGTTGTGGGTTCCGCAGTAAACTGTGAGTCACGGCTGTGACATAGCACGTAGTAACGCCTGGTTATTTAGAGGCGCGTGTGTCCCTCTGTTGTCATTTAAGTTTTATTTTATGTCTATCTACCGATATTTTTGTAATTTTATATATGTATGTATTTCAGTATAAACGTTTTAACTACTATAGCATGAGATTGATAGCCGAATGGTTGAAACTCGGCCTTTGAATCGAGGGTCCGAGGTTCGAATCCCAGACACGAACCACTGATTTTTCTAAAATAATGTGCGTATTAAAATTTAATTATCACTACTTTACGGTGAAGGAAAACATCGTGAGGAAACCTGCACATCTGAGAGTTCTTAAAAAAAAAAAGAGTTCTCAAAGATGTGTGAAGTCTACCAATTCGCACTTGGCCAGTGCGGTGGACTATGGCCCAAAACTCTCTCACTCTGAGAGTAGACCCGTGCCCAGCAGTGGGACAATAATGGCTTGACGAGATATAAAGATGGCGACCACTTTAGTGACGTCACTTCACCGTTTGGTTTCATTGTTACTTCAGCTAGTAAGCAATATTTATATACAAGTAATCGTGCACAAAAGAATGTAAAAACAAGTGTTTATGCGTATATGAACGGCCTTGATCTTCAGAACACCTCGACTTTAACGAACTGTGACGAGAATCAATAGATGGCGTGGAATACATTAAAAAGCCATTATTCTATTGACATTTCATATTTGCTATAAATCAACATTATGTTGCCATCTGTTTAATTGAAATTTAATAGATATAGACATTGAAGTGTTAAGAACCTGGTGTCATACGGATTCTTAGTAATACGGACCAGTTTTTAGGGTTCCCGTACCCAAAGGTCAAAACTATTTCTTACTAGCTTTCCCACTTTTAGTCACGTTTACTACATTAATAAGTATCTTATTTTAATCTAGCCCATAAACTATTAGTTAAATTTCAGCGAAATCCCAGCAGTAGCTGTGTGAAAGAGTAACAAACACATACACACACTCACACACACACACATGCATCCTTACAAAGTTTCGTATTTCTAATATAATATAAGATTTATAATATAAGAAATATAAGACTAGGTACTAGACCAATCTGTCCCTCTGTGACAGGGCTCTATTACTTCAACAATAATATATAAACACTGGTATTTTTACAAACTGTGTACTATGGGCGCTAAAACAAAAGCAATAAAGGTATTTAGTATATAGTATAGACAAGAAACTGGCATTTTCGTCGTTTCTCGGTTTATGTATTGAACGTAACGTAATTTGAAGATAGTATAAGTTTTCACAATACACTTCCCGTCACGCGTGTGATAGCCTTACCGTATCCGTGCCGAGCCAGGCGACTGTATAAACAAATTAATTATTGATGTACAGATCTATGAAATAAAGGAGTCCTGTACTAACAGCCTCAGGGCCAAGACTTGTTTATATTTACCGAATCTCCCATATTTCTAATACGTGAGTATACCCACACGTGCTACTTGTTGTACACGCATATACCTAATGTGATAAATGAAAAGGAATAAATTGTTGGCACGGAACCTTCAACTTATGTTCGACTTATTCTTGTACATTTTTTACTCTATGGGCGATGGTAGCGTATTATTTTTTCTCGATTACGTCAGAACGTAATGTTTGTTAAGCATTACCGTATTTTTGAGGCAGTGTAGAAAAAACGCTGTATTAATTTTTTTTTGTATTTATGTATGACCATTTTTTGGCACACTACAGTTTAAACATTGTGGCAAATAAAAATGACACAAAAAAAACCTAAAACCAACTACGTTAATTACTGGGTACAGCAATACAAACTTATATACTTATATTTCTTTTTTCTGTTAATTTCTTTTATAGTCCTGTCAAATAATCTGAAACCAAAATTTTACACTCTACTTTGCGCTTTTAGTATAATGTAGTTCTAACGACACAAAACGACGTGTAAAGGTATTCGTGTCCGAGAAGGGTTGAAAAAAAATGTTAAAAGTGTTTACTCATAACTACTCGAAAGCGATAAAAATTAGACAAAAATGTAATGAAAATGTCGAGAGTTTAAAATTTTACATAAAATTAGTCAATGACTTTTTTAAGCTGTTTACAAGGAAATCATATTTGCAAATTTTTGTATTACCTACAATTTTTTATATTCTCGTTCATCCCTTAAACCTAAAACCTAACTCATTAATTTTGATCGGATGCAAACGTAATTGAATCTTTATCTGTAAAATGTTCAGCTCTATATTTTCATTAAAAGTCTTTTGTCTAATTTTAACCGTTCCGAATAATCATGAAAAAACACTTTTGACATTTGTTTTTCAACCCTTTACGCATCGCTTTTGTATCATTAGAACTACTTTATATCAAAAATGCTAAATTGAGTGTCTAAATTTAATTTCAGACTTATTTGAGTGGACTCTCATTAAGCAGTCGAGTTTTGGTTTTCAGGTTTTTAATATTAAACGATGTTCATATGCTACTAACTCGATGGCACGTGTATATGAATTCTAACCGGTCACACGAGCCGGTGATAATTAAGCCCAAAAATATCTTTACCCAGAGGTAAATGACTTCCGAAGAATATTTTAGACACTTTTCGGATGACATTCTTAGTGACTTTTAGATTTGTTCCAAGAACTTTGTAACGCTCGTTTAGGTCACATGGCCACAGCCGTTTTGACACCCGTCTCCGCCTTACCCGATGGCGTCAGAAGGAAGGTAATGTTTTTCGAGCGTATGTATGTTTGTTTGTATGTATGTCCATTTCTTTGGCACATGCCACAGCTTAAACGGCTTGACAGATTGTGACGTATGACATATCATTAGAATCGTCTCAGTTTGTACAGTGACAAAGGCTACATACTTTTTAAAAATGGCGCCTGGAAATAGAGAAAATGGGGGGAGACTTTTTTTACTATTACGACGATATGAGTATTAAATGAAAGCTAGTAAATAGACAAATCTAAAAATATATGAATTTTTATACTTTTAATTGACTACATTGACGAAAATGTTAATTCAAGAGTTTAATTAAATATGAACCAAAATTTAGTTTTAAGCAGTCGGGTTTTTGTTTGAATGTTTTCAACGATGTTACTAGTTTGTTAAATGAAGAACGCAAATCATCCAAGGTAACCTTGGTACCTTCATTATTGTAATGTTGACAATCAATAACATCAATTGGTTCCATAAGTCACGGTCGGACCTTGTTCTAATTAGTAATCAAGCTCATGTGATACAAACGTTCTTCATTACCCGACGCGTCAGAAGGTGGCAATGTTTATCGAGTGTACGTATTTCTGTTTCTTTGGCACGCGCTACAGTCCAAACGGCTTGACGGATTGAGACATATGACATATCATCAGAATCGTCGCAGTTTGCATAGTGACATAGGCTATATATTTTTTTTATAATGGCGCATGGAAAAAGGGGGGGGGGGGGGTCCGAATTTTTTTATTATTACGAGAAAATGGGTTTAAAATGAAAGCTAGTAAATAGACCCATTCAAAAATATACATACTGCAACACTTTTACTTGACTATTTTTGACAAAATCTTATATAAACGTTACATGTTAAGGTTTTTAATTATGTTACAAGTTTAAAGCAACCCTACTTCTTCTCTCCTTCTTACTACTGCTGCTTCTTACTGCTTCTCATTCTTATCGCTTTGGAATGGAAATCCAGATTTACAGGTTATAAAGTAAAAAATATTTTAATTCGTTTAAGGGAGATCTCCCTTAGACTAGATGATCAGGCCTGGGGAAGCGGTCGTGTTCCGATATGGCAATTCGTAGCTTGTATACGAAAGACGTTGAGAAAACTTCGATAGCGTGATTCAGAATACTAGTAGCGCCATCTTTTGGTGACTTGCGAAAAGACACCTCGTTAAATATCATGCAAACGAGCTTTTAAACAAAATCAAAATAATTTTCATCCGACTTAAGATTTTTTGTTATATCATGCATACTTTTGTTAATAGTCTACTCATAGGTTTACGTTCGATTCCTAGACAATTTGATTTTTCAGAATTACGTACATATTAGAAATTAATAAAAAAAAATAGAATAAAGTTTACTTAAAAAAAAAAGTGGCGCCATCTATTAATGACATGTGGAAAGAGGTCACATTTAATGTTATAAATTTTTTTTAACAAAAAATATAACCGACTTCCATGCCACAAAAAAAAATCAATATTGGTTTAGTACATAAACATTACATAGTACATAGGTCCGAAGTCGGCGCTCAACACACTTCGCAAAATCATGTCGACGAAACTATGTTCTACGAGTATATGAGCGCCGACTTCAGAACTATGTACTATGTACTCTATACATAAAAAAAAATACGTGTAGAATAGATAACCTCTGTTCCTTTGGGAAGTTGGCTAAAAATGAGCGTTTAGAAAAACCTAAAATAATTTAATCGGACAAGTTTTTGTTATCACACGCACGCTTTTGTTAATTGAAGCGGCAACAGGCTTAGATCGGGGTTGCTTTTCAAGACAACTATGATTTTTCATAATGACATGCGTATTAGAAATGAATCTAACAACATAACTCGATTTTCTGAGAAACCTGTGCCCAGCGGTGGGACGCTTACGTGTTAATATGAAACAATCTAACAGACAAACAAATATACAAACAAGCATTGCCTCTCAAATCTTACCAATCCTTTAACATTGATAGCTGATGTGTCAGAATGAGACGCGTATAGTCTGTAGGCATCCATTTTGAGATCTGTTAAGGATAATAAATAGAATAAATAAAAAATTAAATGAAATATAAATAAATCTATACTAATATTATGAAGCTGGGGTTTGTTTGGTTGACTGCGCTAATCTCAGGAACTACTGGTTCGAATTGAAAAAATATTTTTGTGTTGAATAGTACATCTATTGAGGAAGGCTATAGACTATATAACAACAAACATATAGTTTGTTTGTTCTTTCTTATGTAGTAGAGAGTGAAACCGCGTGGCACAGCTAGTAATAAATGAAGGAGGTCATAGTATACAGGTTGATGTTTTAACTAAACATGAATGGGTATTTCCGAAGGTATAAATAATTGCAAAAAATTTAAAAGGCCTCAAAAAGAGATATACAACGTAATACATAGATACACAAAGAATACGTTTATTAATATTTTCCAAGGAAATTGGATGAGAAAATCATTAAAGAATATATTAAAAGTCACATTTCATAAATAACATATAAATTTGCGCCATTCGATAATGATAACTGTAGAAAATAATGATAAAAAATCTGTATTTTCATCATGTCAGCGATTGACATTACTTTTATTAGGCAGAAAAAATAGCCGTCACGGGACGCCTGGCCGATGTGAGACATCGTGTTCGTGAAAGTATATGCATGAAAGACTGCGACAGGAACTAAATATGTATCATAATGAAAATAACGCCATCTACGAACAGTACTCCGCACTAAGTCGAACTAACACCGCAGCCCACTTAGTTTTGTTTGATAATTAATAGTTCCGGCAAAGTATAACAGATGGCGCTAAAATAAACAAATGCAAGCATCGCCAACGATCAGTTTTACTGACCTATAGATGTCTCACATCAAAACTCGATTGCTTAAAAACGATTGATTGCGTTCAGATTCGATTTTTTAATTAGAGCAGTTGGTTTTCTTTTTAAAATAATATATAACGCTTTTTATAGCATTTCGTCAAATTCACTAGCTTTCATTTAATACGCATATTGTCGTGATAAAAAAATAAATCGTGCCTCTCCCTCTTTTTCCGTATTCGCAGGCGTTAGTTTTTAAAATTATACTGCCTATGTCATTCTGCAAAGTGAGGCGATTCCTATGATATGTCATACGTCACATTCCGTCAACCCGTTTGGAAATACATATGCTCGAAAAACATTACCATCCTAACGCACTAAAAATGTTTAATAGCAAAGTCGACAACCCTGCTACAAACAAACAAATCTATCATGTCCAGTGACGCAGTGTGTGCAGATGTCAGGCACGAGGCCACCTGTAATTGATCCCCCATCGCGCACAGATAAGTGATAAGCTTGTGCACTAGCAAATTGAACAGCTCTGCCTTCGTAAACTAGTATCGTTAAAAACATTAAAACAAAAAACCCGACTGCTTATAACTATTTTTTTATAAAATGATACATATTTAATTTAACGCTTGTATGAGTTTTTGTCAAAATAGTGAAGTAAAAGTATTATTATATAAACATATTCAGACTAGTCTATTTACTAGCTTTCATTTGATACCCATATTGTCGTAATTGTAAAAAAAATCCTTCCTCCCCCCTTTTTCTATATTTCCAGGCGCCATTTTGCAAAATTATATAGCTTATGTCACTATGCAAACTGAGACGATTCTAACAATATGTAAAACATAATCCGTCAAGTCGTTTGGGCTGTAACGCGTGCCAAGGAAATGGACATACATACAAACAAACATACGTACACTCAGGCACGACGCCACCTGTAAATTGATCCCCCATCGCGCACAGATAAGTGATAAGCCTTACCTTCGTAAAAATACGCAGTAATTTATATTTTTTACATTTTTGCAATTACTTGTTTGCTTTTTGTGGGTGAAAGAAAAGTATCAGTTGGACATATATTTACAACCAGTAACATCGTTAAAAACATTAAAACAAAAAACCTGACTGCTGCCGAAATTTTTGTTTGTAATTATATAAATAATTCATTTAATAAACACACATACATACTCGGGCACGAGGCCACCTGTAAATCGATACCCCGTCACCCACAGATAAGTGTAACAAACACGCAGTAATCGTCATTTTTTGCAAAAAAAACTTGCTTGTTTGCAAATTTGTGGGTAGAACAATAAAGATTGTTTTTATCCACAAGTCCGTCAAAAATTAACAAATAACCGGTCAAATGCGAGCCGACACGCGCACTAAGGATTCCGTACAAAAAAAAAACACGTCTTTTTGTATGGAAGCCCCTCTTAAATATTTATATTAGCACTTTTTAGTATTAGTTGGCACAGCGGCAATAGAAATACATCATCTGTGAAAATTTCAACTGTCTAGCTATCACGGTTCATGAGATACTGCCTTGTGACAGACAGACGGACACACGGCAGCGGTCTTAGTAATAGAGTTCCGTTTTTAAACTTTAAGTAAGGAATCCTAAAAATTAAGAGGGAATCGACGAAAACACATACACACAAACAAACCGGTCAAACTCATAACCCTTTTTGCGTCGTCTTAGTCAGGTAAAAATAAAGTCGGCTAAGCCGCGTATTTAATGCGTTAGCTATGGTATTCACAGCACTCGAGCATGCAGTCCATCTGATAGTAAGTGGTTACTGCCGCCCATGGATATCTGTAAACAACTTCACGTAGAACAGAGGTACTATCTGAAGTTGATTAAAGATGCGTTGCTACTCCCGAGGACTAAGATGATCGCCTCATATATAAGTACCATTTATAAGTTTCACGTCAGAAATTGGTGTGGTGGATATGTGTAAGCAACTTCACATAGAACAGAGGTTCTATCTGAAGTCGATCACAGATGCGTTGTTACTTGCTATGCCCGAGGAAAAAGATGATCGCCTTATATATAAGTGAGCCGGGAACCATACCCTTCCACCGAAACGCAAGAATGGCTTCACGTTAGAAAATGGTGTGGCGTTGGTACTTCCCCGGTCGAACTACATGGATCAAACCTCGTGGAAAGATAAGATCAGACTTAACTGAGGTCACAAATGCTGTTCTACCCCTGAGGACTAAGTTGGAACGCCTCGCATGCCTAACCCTTCAAACCAAAACAGGAGCACTCCTTACCGTTGAATTTTTAATTCCAATAATCCGCTAACACTTCACACCGAGTCGTGGAAAACTGCAAAGTATTTGACCTCAAAAATAGGTCAGTGAAGGGCCGTGCCGCATTTGTCAGTAGCAATGCCCTCAAAACTGGGTTCAATACCAATAGGTATGTTTTCTGTGCAGGTGGTAGAACTCTTTGTGAATACATCATTCAGATCTGTCTGACTCAGGATCGCACAAGGAACCCACTGCATATTAGATCGGGTTGGTGCCCGCTCCATCACGCGGGCTGTCAAACGTCAATAATAAATAAACATTTCACTCTTATTTACTCTGCTACGTGTATACCTTTTCCTATAAGCCATTTTCCTGTCACTGAGCTCTTTGTCAGCTTTGTCACGCGTGACACACCCGCACGCGTGAAT
This sequence comes from Cecropterus toxeus, assembly GCA_018249875.1. Classification (NCBI taxonomy): domain Eukaryota; kingdom Metazoa; phylum Arthropoda; class Insecta; order Lepidoptera; family Hesperiidae; genus Cecropterus; species Cecropterus toxeus. Next base: position 4,620 of record DWNE01001364.1, on the reverse strand, counting down.
TAACTCACTACACATTCGCAACCCGCACGTGTTGCACGCATGACAAGAAAAGTATTTACTTAACGAGATCAATACCGCACGTGGACGTAAATTGTCGGTGACAGTTGGACGTGACAGGAAACGGGGCCTACGTAAATGTACGGATTTATCGAGGGGGAGACTTTCAAAGGTACCCGTGGGAGCGACGCCGAGTGATGTATCCTTGGCGCTGCACAGAGGACCCTTGTATCTCCAAATTAACCAAACCTTACCCAACCGGAGTGCTCTAAACGCATTGCCCCATCGGGCTCCACTCAGATGAGCGGCTGGGCCCATCACACCGTCTGGTCTTTATGACGGTATGCAACCACATATACTGCCATTCCGGGGTCGCCAGCCTGGCCAGTTTGAGCTCCCACTCTTGCCACCCGCAACCTCAGAGGCCGCTTTTAGTCGCCTCATGCAAAAGGTAGGGACAGGGGCGAAGAGTAGGATTACGCCGCCCGGGGCGGCAGTAGAACGCGCCACACATTATACAAATTTTGACGACCAAAAAAAACGACAATATCTAACTTGGCGGCAAAAAAAAAGACAGTATCTAACTTGCCGACCAAAAACACGACAGTATCTAACTAGATGACAAAATAAGGTTGCCAAATCTGTTTTTGCCGCCCCTCAAAATGGACCGCTACCCGCTCCCCCTCGCTACGCTACTGGGTAGGAAATACTGTAGCCATATTTTTATCCCGGAACTGATTAGATACGAATGATTACGTATATTAGGAACGTGATTAACCACCTACAAGACTTATTAATGTATTCAGACCAGTGTAGCCACATCCTAAGATACAGCGGCGTTCACAATGCGGTAGGAATGTCAGTCAAGGTTGCATAATGCAGTTTTGTACAGCCTTCTACGGTTTGTTTCGATTATACAGGGTGTTAGATAAATTATTATATTTTTAACCGGTATTCAATGCGTATTTAATTTATGTCATAAACGTGTAATTGTCCACTTAGTACGAAGTGGACTACATGCTTGTATGAACTAATAACATCATTAAAACATTAAAACAAAAAACCTGACTGCTTAAAATGATATTTTTGTTCATAATATATATTTAGTTTTACGCTTATATGAGTTTTTATCAAAATAGTCGAGTAAAAGCATTAAAATATATATTTTTAAATTGGTCTATTTACTAGCTTTCATTTGATACCCATATTGTTGTAATAGCAAAAAAAATGCGCCCCCCCCCCCTCCTCTATTTCCTCTATTTCCATGTGCCATTTTTAAAAAATATTTAGCCTATGACACTATGCAAACTGAGATGATTCCAATGATATGTCACACAATCTGTCCAGCCGTTTGGGCTATAGCGCGTGCCAAAGAAATGGCCATACGTACAAACAAACATACATACGTACATACGCTCGAAAAACAGCTCCTTCTGACACATTCGCGTAAGAGCAACAAACATGTTTATTATAAGTACTAATAATTTCCTGAAATTCATTAATAGTTTCTTACTCTTTTAAAAAAAACTCCTGATCTGCTAATTAACTAATTTGACGACCCACGTGGCGGAGCGGTCACCATACCGGTCTGACGCGCGGTGGGCCCCGGGTTTGATTCCCGGCCAGACAGAAATATGAATGATGAATTTAGATTTCTGTTCTGGGTTTGGGTGTTTGTGTTATCGTCTTTGTGTGTCCATGGCACCCATGACACAGGAGAAAATCCTAGTGTGGGGCTATGAGTGTCGAAAGCGTCTCAGTGTCTAAAGCGTATATCGTGATATACATACAATACACCTTAACATAATGTTAGTCTTAAATCATAAGATTTTAATCTTGTAAAAAAACAAATTAGTAATCACATGATTACAAAATGTGCTTATATTGTGTGTTAATGATGCGCCGAGAACATGAATAGAAGCAAAAAGTGTAGAATTGTAAAAACGCAAGAGTTATTAATAGTTTACGTCAGAAAAAATGGTTAATGTGATAATACCCATGGTTGTTTATTGATCATTCATAGCGTCCGACCGATGGTTGATTTTTGGCCGAAGCCGAAGTCGATTATACGAGTATCGTCTCAACCTTTGGCCGAAACCGAAAAACCTAAAGAAAAAACCACCTAAAGAAACTTAGTTCCAACTTGGCTAAAAGTGAAAATTTTAACGCTTAAAAAATTTTTCTATGTAAAGATTTATGTTGATTGTATGTAAACAACTTCTAGAACTGATAACAATTGCAAACATTGGTACTTGTCACAGATGATAACATTTGAAATAATATGAATTTCAAACAACTGACGACCCAAACCCACAAAGGAGTGTGCGTTTACCCTGTGCTTCAACACCTTTGCACTTCCTTAAATTTTGGCTTTTGCTAGTCACCTTCGGCTTTGACAAAAACTTCCCATCTTGGCCGAAACTGAAGGCGTTTTTTTTCCGAAGGTGGGTGAACACGAAGCTTCAGTCGGACACTAATTATTTATTTAACACTAGCTTTTACATGCGGCTGTACTCGCTTGGTCCATTTTAACGGATCGGGTTTTTTAGGGTTCGTGATAGGGTTGTGGTTCGTGAAGGTTGATTTTTAGGGTTCTTTAGGGGATAATGGTACGGAATTCTTTGTACACGAGTCCGTCAACCTGTTTAGGCTGTAGCACATGCCAGAGAAATTGACATACGTACATGCAATCATACATACACACATAAGTACGAAAAATATTACATTATTAAATTACATTTTATATAGACTAGCTGTGCCACCCAATTTCACCCGCGTTTATTAGAGAACAATATTTTAAAAACAAACAAACATATATGTTATATAACCTAAAGCCTTCCTCGATAAATTTACTATTCAACACAAAAATATTTATTCAAAGCGAACCAGTAGTTCATGAGATTAGCGCGTTCAACCAAACAAACTCTACTGCTTTATAATATTAGTACAGAAGTATGAATGATACGGAACCCTTCGTGCGTAAGGCTGACTCGCACTTGGCCGGGATTTACCATTCGAGTACGGTACCCTAAAGGTATCATTAAAATCATTACTAAATTATAACTGTATATTCAAGAAATCACTCATGAATTTTCATGTATTCTCATGAATAATTCCTCTCCAATATTTCAGTCAAGCGTGAACGTCATTACAGCTCACCTTTCCAAGGTGAACATTAGTATGACAGCCATTTTAATTGATACGACGGGTTGAGAAATTGTGTATTACATACGTGATTGATTTTGGGGTTCTGTATACAAAGGGTAATAAAACTTTTTAACAAAAAATATAAACCGACTTCAATCTCACCAAAAAGCAAAAAAATAATTTAAATATATGTTGGTTTCTTACGTACACAATACATAGTGCATAGTCCCGAAGTCAGCGCTGAACCTATTTTGTTAGATTACAACGATGAATCTATGTTCTACGAGTATATGAGCGCCGACTTCAGAACTATGTACTATGTACTGTGTATGTAAGAATAAGAAATTGTAATTCACCGCTTTGCTGGGTCACAAGATATCATGAATACGCCACGGCATAAGAAAGTTTGAAAACGCTGACTTAATCTATCGGGAGATCACCCTATACCAGAATGGGAAACACAATCCTAAAAATGTGTGTAAAAATTTGACGACCCGCGTGGCCGAGCGGTCACCATACCGGTATGACACGCAGTGGGTTCCGGGTTCGATCCCCGGCCAGACAGACATCTGAATGATATTTTAGATTCTATTCTAGGTCTGGGTGTATTCGTCTTTGTGTCCATGGCACCCACGACACAGTAGAAAATCCTAATGTGTGGCTATGAGTGTAGATAGCGTTTATGTGTAATGTGTTCTAAGTTCCAAGGTTACCGTCACATAAGCCATTGGGTTCACGACTCATCAATTAACCGAGTCTACAGGTAATTAACGTTAATGACCCATGTTGTCTTGTCAGATCATTGTCAAGGAACTACTTGTAAACAAACTTATTTGTTTAGGATCTTTTATACATTAGGAATCTTCTATCTATCTATAAATATAAAAGGCAATTCGACTCACTGATTCATATATATCAACGCACAGCCGAAACTACTGTATCTAGAACCTTGAAATTTGGTTCCTTTTATGTCGTAAGTGAGCGATAAGAAATAATTTCTAGAAATTCAACCCTTCAGGAGGTTAAAAAGGGGTCGAAAGCTTAACTTACTAATTAATAATGTTAAACGAGAAATAGAAATCGAATTCTATGATACGAAAGGCTAAGAATCTTAATATATGTTGGTATAGTACATATATGTACAGTACGTAGTACATATTTTACAGAGACGATTTTTTACTCTTACGACAATATGGATATCAAATGAAAGCTAGTAAATAGGGCAGCATGACCCACGGTAACCAGGTGATAGCACCAATGTAGTTCGACCGGGGAAGTACCAACGCCACACCTATTTCTAAGCAAGGGTGTGGTTGACGGCCCACTTTTATATGAGGCGACCATCTCAGTCCTCGGGAGTAGCAACGCATCCGTGGTCGACTTCACATAGAACCCCCCTTTCTATATGAAGTTGCTTACAAATGTCCATGGGCGGCAGTAACCACTTACCATCGGGTGGGCTGCTTGCTCGTTTGC
>DWNE01001363.1:0-22377 GCA_018249875.1 Cecropterus toxeus | reverse complement strand
CATCATTCAGATGCCTGTCTGGCCGGGGATCGAACCCGGGACCCACTGCGTGTTAGATCGGTATGGTAACCGCTCGGTCACGCTGCACGGTACGCCGGTGGTAGTGTAAGAAAAAAATATTGTAACTGACAATTTGTAAGTGCCCCCCTAGGCCTATGCTAAATAAAGACATTTCATTTCATTTCACGCGGGTCGTCTATTAATTATTTCTCAAGTGTTAATAAAATGTTGAATTTATCTGTGATATCGCATTATATTTTAAGACTCCCATATTTAGATAGGTAAGTCATGATACATTCTGAAAAGGAAGGTCAAACTAAAAATCGTAAAAACCCGATAACTTAAGATGAAAAAGGAAAACTATTAATTAATTCAATTCATATAAGAAATTTTATAAAGCAAATAATATAACGAAGGTCGGCTGAATAGCAGCGTTTGTAACAGAATTTGTCATCCACTTTGCTTCTCAAATATAAGCAAGAATATGTTATTTTTAAATACCTTTTGATGTAAATGAACCTTCGTATCAACATCGATACTCGTTTTGCAATCCATTTACATAAAAATCCATAATTCATCATCTAAATTGGCGTACCCTTTCAAACATATAGGTCATAAGTATAAATATCAAAGTCCATTTTATTTCAAAGCTTTCAAACCGCAATCGGTGTATAAAAATCCTTCACAAATCCAACTTTTTCTACACACGCTATAAAATATAACCACAAACGTTTCAACTTTCATTTTCGCATTCTCACTTCAATTCTAAACAAGTAAGCCTTCAATAGCAATCCTTTTTCCAATCGCACAAATGCAAATATGGACTGAACGCTTCAAAAAACGAATTTGCAGGACACGGGAAACCATAGTCTGTACATATTACTATGCATTGCCCAAAACAAAATGAACGCAATCGGTCAAAACCTAAACTGAAAATGTGCCTAAAATAAAATATACACTATAAAGAAAAAACATCAAAATTGGATTGAAGTATTTCTATGTTTATATTTTTTAAATATAATTGTGATACAAACATATATTATTATGTGGTCACTGCCATCCGTAGACGGTTACACCCATTTATGTTTTACTCCTACCTGAATTCACACAATCACTAATCCGTATATTTAAGTTTTATCGTAAACATAATTCTGTGCCGCATAAAGGATGGCTAATTTTATTTTTTGTCTTTTTGATTGATGTCCCTACCTCTCTGAGATAATTTTGTAAAAAGTATTTATTTTGAAAAGGCCTACGGTAGCACAAATTGCCAATTAGAATATTTTTTCTTATACTACCACCGGAACGCAATAACATAAACGAATTTTACAGTAAAAAAAATGTTAAATATTTTTTACCCAAACTGTTTATATAACTCGGAAATTTAAAGCTAGTGCGATTCGTAGTTATATCCAATGAAGCCCGAATGAATCCAAGCGGCCATACAAACCACAACTGACAAGCGCGGAACAGCGCACAACCTGAACAACTCAACGAATTTCTAAACCGAAAAACCAGTTCGCTCTAACCCCAATAACATACCTTTCCTCATTTTAAAGGGTAAAACTAAAAAATACACACACTCAATTACATTAGCGTGGGCGTGCCCATTACGAAATGCGGACTTCCGAATGTACGGTATATTCAATAGAACAGGAGCCTGCAAAGAATCTTTCATACACTCTGATACTGTTTTTTCTTGCTCTTTTCATCAGTTTTAAAGCGAATGGATTCGCAGTTAATTCAGAGGATTTTATTAAAAACAGCTTTAGTTCGAGCGCACTACACGTAGATTAGAAAAGCAATTTTTCATCGACGCCAAACGCTATCGCCCCGATGCCATTCGACGTGAAACATTTTATCTGAAAAGTATGACAGTATCAACATTGTGTCCTCATTGTCTGGACAAAGGCCAAAGAATTCGGCATTTCACCGTTTTCATCAAAACGTAAACGCGGAGGAAAGAGAGATAGAATATAGAAAATCAATTTTTCTCAAAGATCGCACATTTTTCACGCCGACTTTGGTGAAGCAAGTTGGACAATTGCGATCCAGTCGGAAGTCGGAAATATTAGGTCAACAGAAAATTACGGTTAAATATAATGAAATTTTATCAGTTTTAATATTTGGCTATGGTTCCAAGAAATAACCGAGCCACTCCCGAGATAAATATTATTTAAATGTTTTGTGTTTCTTTGACACAAATTTTTAGATACGAAAATGTACTGTGACAGTTTGTCCCATCTAGCGGTTTCAAACTCTTGAAGATTTATTTAAATAAAAGATACACATGTTATAAACAGTTCCTAGAAGCTAAAATAATATATGCAACTCTGTAGATTTTCCCGCTATTAGTGTAATTTGTGGCGCCAAAGCACGCACACGCATACAGACATAATGAGTGGGAAATACATCACAGTCACGCACACAAAATTTTACATTGTACCCATTTTTCATACATTGCTTGTTGCACGATTTATACCACATTATATGAAGAAACATATAACCCAATACTTTACGAGCAGTTGGACCAATAACCAAACATGTCTAAATATACAATGGCTATTGTGAACATTATATTTGCCTTAACACTTCACAAACAGTTGGACCAATAGCCAAACAAATGTCGTCCAAATATACAACATCGTGAATCAAAACAGAATCCCGATCTACTTTACTACTTGGTCCTTCATAATAGCATCACTTTAGTCTAGACTGTCAGTCTTTGTTCGAAAATTCTCGTCTCCTTCAAAAAGCTATAATCCCGTGGTTACACCCGTTATTACCAAACGAGGTATTTCATTCACTTCGACAAAGCATCTTCTCTTTTGTAAGCTTTGTTTCAATCACCTTATAGTGAAACGACAACCGCTTATCAGAAAGGCTATATTAGAAAATTCCTTACTTCTTATTAGGCTCAGCTGCGCCCTACTTTACCGCTATATACGAAACATCACGGAAGTCGTGCACGAATACCGGCTAAAGAAGTACAAAGAAATACATATGTAGGTATAACGCACGTGTTTTATTAAATTCTAACAGCGCTTCGTGTGAATATTAAAATTTTCTTGTGAGTTCAGTTAAATACAATACGAGTAATTTACTTGTTCCCTTATCGAAATTGAACGACCCTGGATCATACTCCACCATGTGAAACCTAGCTTAAATACCCTAAATTATTTAATTATAACATTTTATTTATATTATATTTGAGATTTGTCTTATTTGTTTGGAATTTCATCACACCGAGTACTGAATTCAATTGAATGGATTGACATATGTTTATTACAGTCAGTACAGTAAGCCAGTACAGTCAGGAAATTGATGTACAGCAAGTCTATCTGCCAAGCAAATTAATCAATCTATTCAAAGTGATAATAAAATGATAATAATTTATTTCAATTGCAATCTGTCCAGAGGAAATTTAGCAATATTTAAGATAAATTTATAATTTATTATTGACGCGCGAGATAAAAGTCAATTAACACATTCTCATGAATCTATCTTTAAAGATATAATTATTCAATACAAGCGGCCGCCCGCGTTAGTATCTATTATATTAAAACCTTTATATTAAAAGAATCAATAGTTTTAACAATATAAATAAAAATAATATTATCTTTACATTTATAAAGGACGAGCTAATCCGACCTTTTATTTATACAGATTAAACAAAATCCTCAAAGCAGTAAATAAGAAATACTTATCTTAAAAACTCTAAATAAACATAGATAAGACCTCGCCATTTCATGGTATAAGGAAAATCCCTTCAAAGCATCCTTTCCTATAATACTACTGTGACAGGTCCCACTGATGTACACTGAGCGGATTGAGGAATACTCTCGGATGCTTACTAGCTTATTCTCTTCCAAAATATTATGTATCGGTACACTATTAACATCGTTAAAAACATTAAAACAAAAAACCCGACTACTTCAACTTTTTTTTGATAATGATATAATATTTAATTTAACGCTTATATGAGTTTTTATCAAAATAGTCCAGTAAAAGTATTAAAGTATTTATATTTTTAGATAGGTCTATTTACTAGCTTTCATTTGATACCCATATTGTCGTAATAGTAAAAAAAATCGTCCCCCCCTCCCCCTTTACCCCAATTTCCAGGCGCCATTTTTTTAAATTATATAGCAGTCGAGTGACAAAACCAGAAGACTTTTTTAACTGACCGCTATTGGCCAAATCCTAACGTTTATTTTTGACTATAGATATAGTATTATCAAGTTGTTGTAGCAAACGAGCATGTAGTCCACCTGATGGTAAGTGGTTTCTGCTACCCATGGACATGTAAATATGTAAATTACGTCAAATGGCACTCCTGTTTGGTTCTACCTGAAGTCGATCACTGACGCGTTGCCGACAACTACACCCTTCGACTGAAACGCTACTAGCTAGAAGTAGGAGTGACGATGGTACCCCGGTCTAACTATACTGGGTCTACCACCTGGCAAACCATGATAAGATTAAAATCCTGCCTGGCCACAGATTAAAAAGTTCTATTTTCATAGTCGAAATCGAACGGGGATATTTTGAAATACAAAAATTTGATTATATTATTACGTGTGCAATGCACAATGTCGTTTTCAATGATCATACTGAGAAATAACAATAAATGGAAAACTAAATAGAAAGGATAATTTTTAACACTTTTTTATTTTTACACTAGCGTCCATCCATCAGCCTTTTCAGGTACATTGCTGGACAGAGGTCTCTTCTACTAAATTTTATTTAAAAATAGTATTCGACATTATGTTCATTGGTTCCGTTTCGTTGCAAAATTTATCGTAAAGAGAACAAATAGAAAAGATTCTCCTCCTCTAAAGAAAGAAGCTCCTCAAAGATGCCATTCCGTTTTCATTTCTATGTGACAGTTCGACTGCGTCGCTTTATCTTACGCTGAGCTGATTGGGAAAGATGCCCCCATGTGGAAGCTTACTGGAGCTTTTTTGCGCTTTTAAATTCACCCCAATATTGTAAAAGGCCACAAGGAAAAGTTAGTTAATTAGTATTTTAATAATACTTTGTTTCGTATATGACGGGTGAACATTTGAAGATTATTATTTTTCTTATTACTTACAAAATTATAATTTACTCTCTACACCCAATTTTGAAATCACACAGACAAAGCGCGGGTGTCAACAAGCGTAAAATAAAGAACTAAGTATTGAATAATTACACAAAATGTTTCTGAAAAATATATAATTTAATATAACCTATAGACAAGTTACAAACTCCGTTTCGTTCTCAGTTTTTTTATACTTTTAGTATAAAAAAACTGAGGATTTTTTCTGGGATTACAAAAATTTGTTGTCGTTATACTAGTCATAATATAAATTCGAAAGTGAGTATGTTTGAATTTTTTACTATTCGATTAGGCAAAACAACTTAACGGATTTACATGAAAATAAGCCCAGCTATAGCCTGCGTTAGAACTATTATTAGTGTTGTTATTAAACGTGGTATTAAACGTAAACTTATTAAAATTAAAGAGAAAGTCGGTTGGTCCCAATATAAGATTTTGTAATTATATATTTTTTAAGCATTTTAACCCACTTTAAAAAGAATAAGATTCTCAATTCGTCTGTATTGTTTTTTAAATTCTAGATTCAGATATTCCTAAGCTCAATTTGCGCAAGTGTTAGCATCTTTGGAAAATCCACCTAAGTAAGTCATAGCCATAGACATAAGCCATTTTACTTCCACAACAAAATTGATTGATTGGCAATAATGAAGCAAGAAGTTAATTGCATTTCTTAGAACACTATGCAGTGGAGATACTTAGAATGTGGCGTTCAAAGGAAAATGTTACTAATACTATCAACAGTTGAGATGTGAGTGTGTTCTATGATAACTCAAGATAACAAGAAAACCGTGTTAAAGCCATATAAGCATAAGGGCCTTAGCCTCCTCCCCCTCTCCCTGGGTCTCCCAAAGAGACCTTTCCCCATTTGTGAGATATTATGCTTAGTTACATTTCTTCAACACATTGAAAAACTTATTACGTAAAAAAAATATGACAAAGTTCAAATTTATTTAAAGCTAATATTGTTAATGGCCAAGTTATTGTCGGAAAATAAACATAAAAGCATTGTTTAACCACAATTCGATGTTCTAAAACAACATTGTTACCATGAAAACAAATTCCGACCTAACTTCGCTTCTAGTTTCCCGCCAAAATTCATATCGCCATAACCATAAACAATAAACGGAGTTTTCTAATATTATCTGTTGCTTAAACTGTACGAAGAGTTGGACGTACATTGGCGTCTAATAAAAACGAATGGTATAATAAATTTTATTCTAAGCGCGTGCTATTTTTAAATTTATATTCTGCTTTCGCCTTATTTATTGCACCCGCCGGAATTATGTTAACCGGATACAATTATCCTTAAGTCGCGTAGTTTTCTTTTAATTTAGAAGCAAAGAATCTTAGTTGCCAGGGTTTATGTAAGAATTAACTGGAGAAGACTGCTCAGAATGAGTTGTTTGCAATTTTTATCTTTGGTTAAGTATCTGGTTCACTATCTGGTTTTTACTACACAATAAATATCTTTACATGTTTATTTATCACAGATAATCATCAACATTTGTTTTCTTAAATCACACTTTCCTACACTTTAGGCAGAAGTAGAAATTCTTTGACCCGTTTGAAACATAAAAGCGATCCATAGACACGGAGACGGCCATGAGAAAAATTGACTGTATTTAGATAGCATACAACCTTAAGCCTTGCATTTGAATATCTAAAACTAGAATCGTAACCCATACATTTCGACCGAAATAGTAACCATAGCCATCTTCTTACGTTTAATGCAAATGATTTCGTTGGATAAACATCTCAAGACTCGGGAAATGAAAAGTTTTATTGTCGGTGCTCGTTCGCGCCAAATCGTACGCTTTTATTTTATCTGTAATACAATTTCCAGAACGCCCACAGACTATACACTAAGTGCACATTCGGCCACAGATAACGGATAGTTGCAACTAAGTTACTAATGCTAACCACTTACTTTTTGAACGATCATAATGCGGCAATTCTAAACTTCATGATTTTTCATTTCCATAATGGTAATTGTATATTTGTAGTGCATACACTATTTTAACTAATCTCTTGGGCTTACATATTCTACCGCATATAATTATGTTAAATAAATAAAAAATACGTTTTAGAGGGAAAAACATAAACTATCACACGAAAACCCCAAAATTTTCTGTAAATTTAGCCGTTCTAAAAGCGTTTATTATCAATGCGTTGATACTTATACTTCGATTTTGAATACTAAAAAGTACAAATATATAAAATAATCTTTACAACGAAATATAAAAAGTTTGTAAAAGCCCCTACACTAAAACTTGAAGAGCTATATTAATGTGTACACTGTCTCAACCACCAAAACAGTTACAAAATATTACTTCCAAGGCGCCTACATAAACGTACACGCACCAACTTTCCGCCTGAGTTAAATATTACTCTTCATTGTAAGAAATTTTCGGATCCGTCCGCAATTTTTATACTAAAAACATGCATATTTTTAGTTTAAATAATTTATAATTCTATATTATTTTTGTCTTAGCTTAAAGTAGGTTAATTGTATTATTAAATGTAGTCAAATCGGCAATTCGTTTTGCAGCCCGTCCGAAACGAATCCCTAAATGGAAGTAAAAAATGCCCGAAAATACGAACGAAACTTTGATCGTGCATAAAGTGTATACCCTCCGTTTTTAGGTAACACCCAACAAGAACGTTAAGCCCTTCAAGCTTTATCTTAATGACTAACAATTCATTCGAGCGAGGTGCGGCGAACGTTTACCCTAAAAACTGGCAATGTAGGCCTATATGATATTATATTGTGGCTGACATAATCTTGAAAGTATCTTTATTATTACAAAGCTTTTTTGTCTATTACACTGTCTGATAATTCTTACAAACTGTTATACATTTTATCACGGTAGATGACAGGATGAGGTGAAACCGATGAACACCGTTTTACTAGTGAAAGTTTTAATATATTACATTATTTATAGGGAATATTAAGGAAAATATTTTTATACCATTTTAAAAAACAAATAAACAATACGAAATAAATTCGGAGACATAATTAAATATGTAGTATTCATGTTGTACTCAAGGAGGATTTAATTCTCTATTGAAAATGAATGGAAGAGGAAGTTTCATGACGTGTTATGACGATTATTTGTAAAACACGTGTAAAGAGAATTTAAAGTAAATAATAACGGTATTGGTCCACTGCCTCACTTCAAAATAACTTGAAAAATATTTATTATTTAACCAATAATCAACGACTAATTTTAATATAAGTACAACATCCGGCAGTAGTGTAAGAAAATATTGTAACTGACAATTTGTAAGTGCCCCCGTAGACCTATGCAAAATAAAGACATTTCATTTCAAATATTTTAATTATTATTAGTGTGAGGTGATTTTCAGTGTTACGGTTATAGCAAATACTATAAAAAAATACGTGCAATTTTAATAGTTTTTTTCATATTAATAAGGCTTATTTCATATTATTATTTATATTTTTTGTGTTCATAGATATTAATAGGCATTATTTTTAAAGATTGTTTAAGCCGTTATTTTTCATTTAGCACCATAACTATGTAGCTCAAGTTAATTCTGCCTAAATAAATACGACACAAATCTATCTAGGACATTCAAAATGAAGACTGAGCCCTCCCTTTGAAGGCGTTATCTTAATGACTAACAATCCATTCGAGCGAGAGAACCGTACTTCAACCCTAAAACTGGAAATTTTAACCTAATTTTAGTCTAAATAACTAAGTATTATTAGACTTACCCCCGTTTCAATGTTATATAAATAAATGGTTTAGTGGACGAAGGTCGTGATTAGTATAATATATTTGGTATAAAATGTAGCAGAATGGTTATTGTTGGGAACACCTTTTGATAGTTGTGAATGATAAGTGAAAGTTTTGAGTGATAAGAAAAGATTTATTGCGTGAGTGCTTATTTGAATGATTGAACAAGTACACTCGCGAATTGTCTTGTTTCGCACGCGTCACGTAGTGCACTGAATGTTATATGAACTTATATGTGAATGAAGTAAATGCGTGATCAGCAATGTGCGGTCAAAGACCGTACAGTTATCCTGTTTTCCAATGCAGGTTGACCAGGTGTCTGTAGCTGACCTCAGGTAAAATAATTTTTTTCCTAAGGTCAATTTTGAGATCTTAACATCACGGTATTGCGTATTTAAATCTTTTTACAGTTACAAATATATATGGGTTTTAGTAGTAACTTACCATTGATGAACTGCCTGCTCGTTTGCTATTTCTACTTTACAATAATATATCCTTTACCACACTCTTGAACAAAAACTTAAAATTGCTCTTACAAGACAAAAAAGACATAGATTTGATACTGTCGCAATCTACCACGAAGACCCCTTATAAATAAAGAATCTACCAAAACATAACTCGAAATATCTAATATCCAAGCCTTTCTTTTGTAAACGTCGAATGAAACAAACAAATGTCAAGGGTTTAGCGTTACGGCGCACATAAATCAAAGCCCGCCCCGGATATTGCGTTACCAAAGGCTGTGATCAAATTATTATGTACCTAATTCAAGCTCATATTTACAGCCTCTACAATGAAAAGGCTTTCAGCGGACACTAGCCTATTGTGAAACTGAAAAAACAGCAAAATGGCTGCCGGCCGCCGTATTTGTTTTTGTAATGGTAGACTTCCGAGCGGTGCGGCTTGTGGCTGCGGCGTGCGGCTGCGACGTGCAGCTTAGACTGCACGTTTTGGAGTCATGTTATGAATGATATGTTTATATTTGTATACAGTAAAAAACCGAACGCCACGTTCTGCCATGGACCCTGAACAATAAATCTTTAATATAAACACCAATTGTTGTCTCGATTATTGCAAATCGAATTTATACACAAACAAATTATTTCGACGAATATTTAACCAAGTGTTAATTGAAATAATTTCGTCATTCTGTAACTTTCTTCAATTTTAACCTACAATAAGAACAAATTATTAATTTTATTCAAACACACGTATCGTTTTTAAATGCTTTTAATTTGGTTTAACCTTTTATTTTCGTAAAATAACTAAAAAGCACACATAAAGGGGTAATCTTATGTATATAAAATATAAACACAATGTACTTTTAGATACCCATTCTTCTTGGAAATATCTCTAGAACTTGTGTCACAGGCACAAACCGCAGCCGCTGGCCGCACCCGCAAGCCGCAACCGCGTGCCGCGCTCAGCGCCGTACCATTACTCAAATCACCGGCGAACAAGACCTCATCTATCAAAGTCGGACCGTTAAAAAACGTTCACGCACATTTTTAGGTGACTTTGTTCTGTATTGGAGTTTTTACATGGCTTTTACGGTATACGGTGAACAATACATGTTGGTTATTTTATATTTCGTTTAACTATATGTGAATATATACTTGAATTAGTTAGATTATTTATATAATGATTTGTATTGTGTTTGGCTTTAGAAACGAAAAACATATTACGATAATGTTGTACACGTATTCCCAGCTGCATTTTGTTGATTTCAAATAAGACAGATAGACTAAACTCCCCCCTGTGGCAGTTCTCGGCGCGAGAACTCCCAGATCTCCAACGAAACGGGTTGCCCCATCAGACCCCACCCAGATGAGCGGCTGAGCCCATCGCAGCGTGTGGTCTTTACGACGATATGTGACCATGCATACAGCCGTCCATCCTGGGTTCGCTTGGCAGAACGATTCAAGCTCCTACTCGCCCCACCTGCAGCCTCTTTTAATCGCCTCCTACACTTACGACATACCGTAGTCCTAATCCCGAAACTATAGAGACGTGTATAGACCTACATGGTAAGTTACAGATAGTCAGTTACAATATTTTACACTACCACCGGTACGGAACACAACTTAAACAAATAAACCATAATTATATATTTGCAGCGTAATAAAATTCTTCTAAAACACTGCACTAATAGCAGTAAACAAAGTAACTTACTTCTACGCCAGAAGTTGACAAGCGTCTACGAACATTTGGGTATTCGAGTCGTCGTTCCAGCTTCCTTGAGAACGAATTCAATTCAGCGCTGGCCGTCATCTTGTCTCGTTAAGGCTTTGAGAGAACGTGTTTTAATTATAGCGGCTTGCACTTTATAGGAAAATTAATGAAACAAAAATGCAGGCTATTGCTTTTAAAGCTTTAATACCCAAAAATACTGAAGATATTTTATAAACAGTATGTAGTGTATCGATTGATAAGATCCTTTTCGAAAACAAGAAGGATCGCCATGTTTTGCTAAAAAAATAGAACTTAACACTGTTGTTGTGCATCACATATGGATTAGAAGGTACCTATTAGTGGAGGTTGTGGTTGTGGCGACTGAACGTACCATCGTTCAGCCGAAGCGAGGGATAACTTGGTCGACTTTCACGACCGCGGTATTCATACAAAAGAGAACGCTGAACAGGCCAGGGTACGCGCTGATCCCGCGCGAAGGAAGAGGGGCCGGGGACACATAACGCCCCCTGACGCGATTTCTCTATAGATCCGGGACGGCAAGAATGGAAGCTCGAACCGTTCAGTCAAGTGACCCCGGGAAGGACGACGTACGGGATAGCACGAGTTCGCAGGCTGACATAAAGAACAGAACATACGGTGATAGCAATTCACCGTGGAAGAATACGAAAGGAACATCGCTCTTGGAGGACTCCGGTTGCGTTTCGTTGGAAAAAGGTGTGGCGGTGGTGCCTCGGGAGTTTACCTACAAAAGGTTGAACCACCATATTATACCACGTTTCTTGAAGAGCTTTATGTCATAGTCAAGTTATACAGAAATTCTACCTAATATCGGTCTCAGATAGATTTCATATACATTTGAACTAAATTATTTTAAAACTATAAATAATTTTATACTTCAATGGCCAAATGCTCCGTGTTATAGTCTAATCATAGTGTATCGGAATTCAGCCAAGTCAAGCCAACTTCCTAAGATAGATATAATCGATTTAATTTTTTGTATAGACAGAGTCTAGGTCCATTAACAAAAAAAATTACTCCTCTTTTTATGCCCAATATCAAAAATCACAAACTAAATCCAAATGTGAAACTATAAAGCGTTATAACATATTCATTATCTTTCAATCGGAATCCACACAAATAAACATTTATACGTCGTATTTCTTACAGAAACAGTTCCGCAATTGAATTGGCCACTCAGTAAATAGCGCTCGGCTCATCGCAGCTTACATCTGTGACATGCAAGGCCAGTTGCTTGACAAGCGAGACGCTTGTTGCTGAATGGAGAAATTCAGATTTACGAACGAATTCTATGAGGAAACTCTTATCGAATATGGACGACTTATGTAAATAATAATAAATTGAAATAGCAATCGTTTTTGATGGTTCAAGCGGGTTTCCAGGTATCCAGAAAACAGGTCTATGTTGGTGTGACAAAAAATGGGGGTCAATATTTTAAACATATTTCGATATAAAAACATAAACGTTTTCTAATCTCATAGCCCCACAGTAGGATTTTCTCCTGTGTCGTGAGTTCCACGGACACACAATGACGAATACATTCACATTTTTTTCTGGCCGGGAATCGAACTCGGGATACACTGCGTGTCAGACCGGTACGGTGACCGCTCCGCCTCGCGGGTCGTCAAATCATTATCTAATTAATCTGCTTTTAATACTGAAGTACTAAAACGTTGGCTTGTTTCCACCTATCAATGTAGGCAACTATATATTTAGGTTTCGCGACCTTTTTTTCGGACGTCAAATCGTAGACCGAATTATGACAAATACTATTTAAATTTAACGACCTTTTTTGCAATCGTCGGTTTTAATAAATTAACTCAGTTAATACTCGATATGTTTTGTCGAGTTTTTGGAATGTGGTAGAAATGTAGCTACAGCGAGTCCACTGAAACCAGCAAAATTTTGAATGTGGTCTATGAGAGGAAAAGCCTTGGAACCTCTGGTCTACCATATTGACTTAATACCGATTGTTGTAGAATTCACACAGGATTAAGAATTTAATGAAGTCTAAGACATAGGAGTTTAAGCAAAGATCACAAGTCCACAACGAAACATCGATATCAAAACGCTTTTAAATCGATCAAAATGTTAAGCCTCTTATTTAACGGAGCAAATATACCCTAAAACTTTGCAGTGGAAGAAAATAACAAAAGAATACTTTAAGCAAAGCGGGTCGGCTCTGTCAATCGTTTAGCAGCACAGTGCCTGTACTGTGGATGCCGTGCTTTTAATTTTCCAATTTGACTGTGCACGCGAAGCCTAAAATCATAACCCTCGCGCTAAACAAAACTTAATGGTATGTGAAACTAAATTGCCACGAATAAATATTAGTCAAGTGCACTGTTTATGGCCATAATAAAAACTATTTTAACCGAATGCCCCGGAATACAGCGTGAAAATGCTGTACATTGAATTGAAAAAGCTCTTGTTCATCCATATTAAAAAATTGTGAACAGTGAATAGAACTGACAATGTAACCTTCATTTATTATGTTTGATGTTCTCAACACATTTGGATATAACATAACTGTGTAAAAAACATAACTGTTTGTACGTCTATTGATTCAGATTTTTATTCTGCGAATTATCTATGTGTAAATGATTATGTACTGTCTGATGGAGGTCGAAATTGAGTATATAAAAACGATTTATTAGTTTCTTCATTTAACTTTCTTTATACATTGCAACGCTGCCGGGTACAGCTAGTTTATTACAAAAATGGTATATCTCTCCACCTCTAAGCGGAGGGCTTGTTATGTTTCTTTTTTCCCTCCACATAACGCGATGACATATATATTATTATGTTGTTTTTGTATTACATTACGAATTCGTCAAATGTATGTTATGTCGCGATACGTGTAGTGGAAATCTAGTAAGAGTCGGTACAGTGTCAAGGGGATTTTTACAAATGAAATGTATATGCCTTGTACATATATAAATACACATTCCTTTATTGTAGCGAAATTAAAATGAACTTTTCTAGTACAAAAAAGAAAACTTTGAAGATTTAGAATCCTAAGCTGTTTCGATTAAGTTTCGAGCGGTTGGATATTAAACGGGATCTAGGAACTAATTTCGGCCCAAACCAAGTTCCCGGCACACTCTGTTGTTGGAGTGCATCGTCCCTTGGCGCTTCCATTCTATGTTACGTATAAAATGCTGTAAATATATAATACTTTTTACACTCATTGCTCCCCAGTATTCTAGTGGGTTGCAGGGACACATACTGATAAATACAAGCATGCAGACAGAGTATTAATGAATTCATTAATTCCTTATCTACCTGGCCGAGGAGCGAACCCGAAACACGCTCCATTACAGACCAGTAACAACACATCTGTGGTGGTTATCTTCCTATAAACCATACGCTCTTTAGACCTTAAGACTTTCTCATTAATAAAAATAAAAATAATTGCCAAACAAGCCTCATGTTTAATCAAAATTAAGGCAAGATACTGAAGCTATCTTTTATTGCTATTTAAAAAACAAATTGTTAAGAAAAAAAGATATTATACAAACAAAAAAAAAATCAACCCTTTTCAACAAGTTTCTTGCCAGATCTTCTCAGTCGTGGTCGTGTTCCGATCCGGTGGTAGTGTAAGAAAAAGTATTGTAATTGACAATTTGTATGTGCCCCTCTAGGCCTATGCAAAATAAAGACATTTCATTTCAATCAAATTACCGTAATTAAACAAGAAGTTTTAGCAAAACGAATCAAATTTATTATAACTTTAAACTTATTTTAAAGGCTATATATAATTAATTTCAAGCCCCGGCCATGCAGACCCATGGTCAACGGATATGCATGTTATGTTGCTCAAACTGAGAACCAAACCGCCTTGAAAACATTTCACCGGCCGACCCCACGCAGTGAAAGCTGACCTCAAATGTGCCAAGGTCTTGTAATAAATTAAGGGTGATCGCACGTTGGCAGCTAACCCAAAATTCCGCACGTTACATGTACGAGTATTATTCTTATTCTTGTGTCGCTGTTATTCTTGTGTCCCTTTCGTCATCAACCTATTACTGTTCCACTGCTGGGCACGGGTCTTCTCTCAAAATGAGAGAGTTTTAGGCCATAGTCCACCGCGCTAGCCAGGTGCGAATTGGTGGACCCTTTACTGAGCTTGAAACTTCGAAGGTTTAAACTACTCACGATATTAGAACGAGTATGATTCGACCAGGGAGGTACCACCGTCGCAGCTATTTCTAGCATGAAGTAGTTCTTGCATTTCGATGGAAAGGTGTCCCAGCTTAGTTTCATATGAGGCGACCATCCTAAGAAGTAGCGACTTCCTAGAACTGATTGATTTCAAACAGAACCCTTGTTCTATATAAGTAAAACATTGAATAAAAAAAACTATGCAAAAAAACTATTGCTCTAATGAGAACTGGTAACGGATAGTTGTAGACTCTACTTCTGTTCCGGAGACATCAGTACCAAACCTATTTCTATAATACAGTATAAGACAACACTGTTTGAAGTTTAAAGAATGTGTCATACATGAGACGTTCCCAATTTGTTTTTATAGCGACAAATCGGAAGCCGGCACAAGCTCTAAGTCTATCTTGTATTGATAACAAATGGACTAGGTTTTTTTTTTCAGAAGTAGCAAATGAATATGCAGTTCACCTGATGGAATTCGTCACTGCCGCCCATGGCCATTTGTAAGCAATTCATATATTTATATTCTTCATAGGGTTCCGTTTTTAGACCATAAAATTCGCAAATTTATTTCTTCTTATAAGCACAGTCTTAGAAACATCTACTGCTAAGATGTACTCAATAATCCTTTATCGACCCGCGTAGCATAGCGGTCACCATACCGATCTGATGCGCAGTGGGTCCCCGGTTCTATTCTCGGCCAGACAGAAATATGAATGATGAGTTTAGATTTCTGTTCTGGGTCTGGGTGTTTTGTGTATTCGTCTTTGTGTGTCCATAGCACCCACAACACAGGAGAAAATCCTAGTGTGGGGCTATGAGTGTAGAAAGCGTGTGAGGGTGAGCATGTGACTATTTCGTATTATTTAACGTATAATCGTAAGTAAATAACATTAGATATTAGATATATCTACGCACGTACTTACAAGTGATCTCATCAGAACGTGTGTTAATCCATTATATCTGCATGTATTTGCAAAGGCTCTTAGTAATTATTATGGACACTACAAACGCCTATCCCTAGATACGTAACTGGGAATTAATTCGGGAATTCAATACAGGAAATTAATTTAGTACGACACGCACCAATCTAGACTAGTAGGTTAATATTGCATAATTTATACATAATTATCTTTATTTCTATTATTTTTTGCATTATTGTCAATATTTTGGACATTGTAACATAAAATAAGTTTTCAGTTTAATCCTACCTAAGTTTTAAAGCTATAAATTAAAAAATGTAAATAAATTTAATACACAATTTTAATATAGTTTTATTGATACACGTAAATGGTTTCGGTATAAGAATATAAATAACTTATTGAGGGTTCAATAAGGGAAGGAAAGCAATATTCATTTTTAGTTGGTTAGAGTTGGATAGATGGGCAAGAATCCATCGTCATTTTACTCTGTAGGCACCACCTTATGACACCGACACGACAACTCTTTCTGCTTTATAATAACAATATTAAGCGTGTTCCTTTCTCGTTTAAAAGCATGCAAACGGAAAAAGAGCCCTTTACGCGACGATACAACTTAGCTTGGGCTACCATCAGGTGGGCTGCTTGCTCGTTTGCTACTTCATATTTACAAAAATAATAATAATAATAATTTCGATATAAAAATCTAATCCTGTCTAAGATTGTAGATGTTGAACTATAGACAGTTTGACTACATGCTTATTTTCTATTTCTGTACTATAAAAATTAAAGAAATACAGTACGTAATCGTGTCTACGTCACGTCTGAAGCACGCACGCCTGTCGCTTACTATGAAGACTTGTATAATCGATTGATCGCATAAAATTATTATGACTGTCGAAAGCAACAGCCTACTTTCCACGCAAACGTTCAGTTCAGTCACTGAGGTAATAAGATTTTATTTCACTAGTTCCGTTCTCGGCTTTGCCTGCTTTGCCTTTAAAACTTAAGTAAGTAATGTATAATTTAAGACCAATATTATCGCGTATTATCTATTTTAATATATATATATATATATAGGTTTTTGACTCAGTTGCAAGAGTAGTGGTCACGGCAAAACTGCAACAGAGAGACATCGTAGAGAAACTACAGCTTGTTTAGTCATAGAATAATCTATATCTCTACGTCTATTTCGTTTTTCTATATTTAACTCTATACCACACACGTTCTAAATTTAGAGCGCAGGCGTGTGAGTGAGTTTCAAGATATTTAAAAATATCATAAGTAGGTGCCCGTTAAATATTATTACAAAAGTTAGTATTAATATGACCAATTTAATAACCTCTGCTCCTCAAAAAATAATGAAAAAATAGTGTTTCTGTTTTGATGCATAACAACATAATATAGTGATTTTAGAGAATGGGATAGAGGTATCTCTATCTCACTACAATTTTCATTAAATCAAGTTATACCTTCATTTCGTATACAGCATTTCAGCTTTGTAACGATTAATTCTAATTTTGGTTAATTATTTATTATCTAATTGCGTTAAGGCTAGATCAACATAAATCTGTAACCAATTCTAATTCATGCATAATTAATTTATAATCATATTGTTATATAACAGTGTTAAAATAATGTAAGTAAGAACATTTCTTCATTTCCAATACCATTTATTAATTTGGATGTATAATATGTGATGGTGGTAGAACTCTTTCAAAAGAACTCTTTGTTATTTTGTTTCTTTTTATCATATGAACCAAATAAGCATACAGTTCACTTGATAGTAGTCACTACCGCCCATGGACATCTGTAATGATGATTGTTAGGTAGTAGAACCAGTCTAGTTCGACCGGGGAAGTACCACCGCCACACCTATTTCTAGCGTGAAGCAGTCCTTGCGTTTCGGTGGAAGGGTGTGGTTGGCGGCTTACTTATATATGATCCGACCATTTCAGTCCTTGGGAGTGGCAACGCGTCTGTGGTCGACTTCATATAGAACCCCTGTTCTATATGAAGTTGCTGACAAATGTCCATGGGCGGCAGTGCCCACTTACCATCAGGTGGGCTGCTTGCTCGTTCGCTACTTCATATTAATAAAAAAATGAACCTAGGTAAGATCAGAGTCTTACCTGAGGTTAGGCATAGATGAGTTGCTACCCTTAAGGACTAAGTTACAACACTTCAGCCTAAAGTTGCTACTTCAATATTACAAAAAAAAATCGTTATGTACGAGAAAGTATGCCAGATTTCAACTGTTTTATTATTACAACAACTAGACCACACAGTTTAAGTTAATAACAAGCAACTCCAATAAGAAACTGCAATATCTGGTATATAAATTTGCTATGGAACATTAACTATATCGGTCTAACACGTAATGGATTTTAGATTTGATCCAACCAGATAGACGTCTGAAAGATAACTTTAGATTTCTGCTGTGGATCTCAGTATTTGTGTATTCCTTATGTGTTCATGGCAGTTACGAGACAGAAACAATTCTAATTGTGGGGTTATAAATATCACAAGCTTTATTACAATTATTATCTAATTTATACATTATTTATCTGCTTCTTTTAAAGGGGTAAAATACTTCAGATGCGTACGTAAGCATGACACGTTAAAAATATAGCAGAAACAGATGAAGATATTCGGAATTTGCCAGTTATGCGGCAGATATTCAGAATTAATAGGCCTTTCGTAATTACTATAAAATAACTTTCTGTATTAGTTTGTGTAGTAATTATAGTTACAAACATAAAAATGTCGTAAGTGCATCACAAACAGCGTGGTAGCAGCGAAAACAAACATGTTGGCTTGTTACGTTATTTTTAACAATGGCCCGTTCTGAAGTATAACAATGCAAGGCGCTACGTCTCAACGAAGTCGGACGAACCTCAATAGGACCTTAAATATTTAGCTACGTGCATTCTACTAGGTGGCTACGGCGTAGCATGTTCTACGGTGCTACGAGCTATGAAGAATATAAGAAACGTTAAATTCATAGTTTTCATGGGCGGTTTAGTTCTAAATTGTGGCATCTAAACAAGATGTTGGTGAAATTAGTATCATTTAATAAATATGAGACATATATGACTACAGGGACAGGTTCATATAAAAGTATGTACGTATATAATCATGTCCATGAACATCTCATGGATGAGCTCATAGACCGTATTTAACTCCAAAAAGGCTAATCTTATCTGAGGTTAACAACAGATGAGTGGGTACCCATGAGGGCTAAGAACGCCTCGGGTAAGTATATACCTACTACACTCTTCACACGAAAACACAGCAGCGTATAACACTAATGTTATAAGGCAGAAACGTGTGTGGCTGTGGTGATTCCGGAGTCTACAAACTACAAAACTACAAAGAGTTCTATCGCCTTAAAAATATTTTACGTTAGTTTTTACTTTTCCCTAAATACAATTAATTTTCATGGCTGAAAATAACCTTGTCACGTCTTACATAATTTTCACATATCAACACTTTAAGTGAGTTCAAATATTTACATTAAATATTAGTCCGTACTAACAAACGAACGGTCAGAAGTTATATCATTGTCTGCTAGTAACTAAATTTAATAGTCCCTGTTATCTCACTGTAGTGGCAAATGAGCATACAATCTACCCGATGGTAAGTAATCACTGTCCATAAACATCTGTAAGCAACTTCGTATAGACCAGGAGATCTATCTGATTAAGATGGTCGCTTCATATATACGTGAGCCGGCAACCACACCACACCGAAACCCAAGAACTGTTTCACGCTAGAAATACGTGTGGCGGTGGTCCTCCCCAGTTTAACTGCACTGGTTCTACGACCTTGCAATAGAGAGAAGTATTGGCACTCATGACAGACAACAAACATTTCAATATTTATGTATTTAATAAACGTATAACTCAGAGAAGACATCACACAGAAACCAGATCAGGGACGGGTTCATTTCAAACTTTTCCTTTGAACAGTACTTCTAACGGTTTATATAAAAAGAAAAACGATACCTGCTCTAGAATGTTTGTTTTGTTTTATTAATGTCAGTAAAACGCGCCCTTTTTAATCTCAACTTGCAAATTGTTGGATATTTTTTTGATATTTCAACCTTAACCGAAAAATGGCTGTCAGTTAAATTGCCACGCTGTAAATGTTATATATGAAAGGTTATTGTAATATAGTTTATTTCAATAGTAAGTTAATTAATGCTTTGAGCCTAATAATATATCCTTTTTTATAAATATGAGTAGCAAACGAGCAAGTAGCCCACCCGATGGTACGTGGTTACTGCCGCCCATGGACATTTGTAAGCACCTTCATACAGAACAGGGGTTCTATATGAAGTTGCTTCCCACAGATGCGTTGCTACTCCCGAGGACTGAGATGGTCGCATCATATAAAAGTGAGCCGGCAACCACACCCTTCCACCGAAAAGCAAAAACTGCTTCACGCTAGAAATAGGTGTGATAATAATTTCTACTTTCGATCCCATATATACTTTAGCACATCATAATTTATCCCAATAAAACAGGAAAATGCAAGGCAATTTCCTACAAAAGTAGCACACAGTCACAAACCTTTGTCCGACTCGTCGCGAACGAACCTGACCTAGATAGAGTGTTTTGTGACGAGTATGTACAGCCACCAGACAGAAAAGAATCATCCCTATACCACGGTAATAGTATCTATAAAATTTTACTGTGCCTAGACTGCCTATACAAAGGTTACGCCATAAAAAGTTACAAGAAGTAAGAATGTGTCGCACGTGGTAAACTCAAAGTACATTCTTCAATGATTTCGTCAATAAATTCGTTTATATCATATCAAAATTTGTGCAAGAATCCAAAATATTTTCGGTTAAAATATGCATTTGCTGCAACGTACCTTCTAAAATAAGTGCAGCCATATTTAAATATAATTTTAATTTTACAAGGCTTCTATGTGATTAGAGAATTACAGTTATTGTTTAATAACAGACAATTTAATTTTGTTTACAAGTACCATGGTCTGATGTAATACTGAAAGTTAGATTACCAACGGTTTTCTTACTTGTTTTATGTAACTGTTTATTTTATTACTTCATAAAAATCATTGAGACGAAATGAAATATTGCCTATCTATATGTACATAAGCATTTTCGACCTCCTTTCACTTTGATATAAAATGAAATTTTAAGTCCGATAGTTATTGTACGAATGTGAAATAGTAATTAACATTTAGGTAGGTGCGTTTTTACTCCATAAACTCTGCTATAAAGTACATAACTAGTACGTAATATAAAGGAAGGATACTTTTTTTATCTACTATCTGAAATAGGGATTATGACGTATGACATATCATTAGAATCGTCTCAGTTTACATAGTGACACAGCCTGTATAATTTTTAAAATTGGCGCCTGGAAATAGAGGAAAAAGGGGTAGGGATGATTTTTTTACTACCCTAAAGCACAAGTATGTGCTTTGCTACAGGACAGTATATAGTCGCCATCCTTAAATAGAGCAAAATATCTTAATCAAAAGTACCCTATAAGTTAATTAGGTAAATAACCTACAGCCACGCAAAATTTCATGTAAATGTGACCAGTGGTTCTTGAGTGATTGAGTAACAAGATACACAGACACTCACCATCTCATTTTTATATGTACTTATATTAGTATATTAAAATACCTTATTTTGGAAATACAAGCATCAATTGAAATGAAATGAAATAGTCTTTTTTGTTTGTATAATATCCTTTTTTTCCTTTTTTTTTTTTACAAATTTGTTATTTTTTAGATTGCAATAAAAAATAGCTCCAGTATCTTGCCTTAAATTTGGCTTTTGATCTATAGTCTCGATTATATTATTGCTAAGAGGTACATGTGATAGTCCTAATTGATGTAATAGCAAACAAGAAATGATTATTAATACTCATGGACATTATACAATTAACTGAAAAACAAGCCAAGTGTGAGTGAGACTTGCGCACGAAGGCTTTCGTACCATTATCTGTAAAAAACCACAACAAATCACTTTCGTTGTGGCCCCAATTATTAGGTACTATTTTTATATAAGAATTAACTAACAAACGAGCATGCAACTCACCTGATGGCAAGTAGTTGCTGCCAGCCATGGATATTTAACAACTTCATATAGAACAGGGATTCTATCTAAAGTCGATCACTTGCGTTGCTACTCCCAAAGTCACACCCTCCCACCGAAACGCAAAAACTGCTTCACACT
>DWNE01001362.1:0-22379 GCA_018249875.1 Cecropterus toxeus | reverse complement strand
GCTTACAAATGTCCATGGGCGGCAGTAACCACTTACCATCAGGCGGGCTGCTTGCTCGTTTGCTACTTCATATTTATGAAAAAAAAAAATAACTTCGTACATAACAGAAGTTCTACCTGAAAGTGATTTCAGAAGCGTTGCCACTCCCAAGAACTATTATATTAGCCGACCACCATACCCTACCACCGAAACGCAAGAACTGTTTTACGCTAGAAATTGGTGTGGCGGTGGTACCTCCCTGGTTAGTCTACACTGGTTCTAGCACCTGGTTTTCGAACTATGGCGACCATATTAGTTCTCGGGAGAAGCAACGCATCTTTGATTGACTTTAGATAGAACAGGGGATTCTACATGAAGTTGCTTAATGACATTACGGGCGGCGGTGACCACTTACCATCAGGTGAACATATTAACTTGTTACTTCAATGTAAGCTTACCCACCTAAACCCAACCTAAACCAACCACCCTATTAAAATACACTGTCTGTACTTACCTACATACTAAAATGTACTATCTGTACCTACAGATCGTTAGTTACAACTTTTTGTTTTTAATATCTTCGCTTTAAGTACCAGTAATACTTAAAAAGGGGAAGTTCACCCCAAGTGGACGCCATGGAAAATCTTTGGCGTGTCTTTAATTAGTGAAATATGCTAAGCAGCACTCGCTTCCACTTAGATTTAATCTGCCTGACGCGAACAAATAAAAATAAAACGACCCCCGACCTCTTGTAGCTTAGGGTCCCTTGGTAAAGTAGCGAAAACCTTTGACAAAGGGATTGTTGAATACTCATTACCGTGTGACATTGTTTTTCTTTGATTTGAGTTGTCTAATCGCAATTTCAGATTGAAGAGTCTTATGTAGATTAGATTGTGTTTGTTTCTATTTTTAGCGGTTTCATTATGAGAAAATGAAGAAGTTGTAAAGGCTATAATTTTAATATTACATTCTTGTAAAAGGAAAAATATTTTTTACAAAGATAGTCTGCCCTATTGTAACTTTTTATAAAGGTGCAATAAATAAATAAATAAAATAAAATAAATAAATAAATATTTTTTGCTTTGGTAGGTGAGTATAAGTAAGTAGTAATGAGTGTTTTAAATTTTCTAGAACACAAAGAAAAGAAGAAAGACAAAAATATTAAATATTATAGGAATTTCTGTAATAAACATCTAGATCGGTGATTCCCAAAGTCGTCCAGGTGGACCCCCAGGGGTCCACGAGGGATTCAACGGGGTCTACGTAGGCGTGAAATAAAAATTAATCTATTATTAAAATTACCTTGTTTCGGTAGTAGAGAACAAAAATGTTGGCTTGGCTATACCTACATATCAATGTGCGGGCAAGTAGGCGATAATATTGAAAGAAAGTCAGAGTGTGTTTCACCACTCCGAATTTAGGTTTGGAATTCACCCGCGTCGCTAATTTTCATCGACAAGAAAAAATTGTTTGGGAACCTCTGATCCAGAAGTTTAAGGACTTTAAAGGTTGTAAAAGTGGGTCGATTTCTGCGACACGCGACTATACCGATTTCTGGTTTTGCACAGCAGTTTTCTGGTTTGCAGAGTATTATTGTAAGGAACATATATTGTTATTGAAAGGTACTATCTTTTTAGACTGATAACAATAATTGTAAATGTAAATAAAATAAACTAATATACAGAACCCGAAAAAGACAATGCAAAAATAAGCTAGAATTATATTAAAAACTTCGTAAAATCAGGAAGTTTTAAAGTTTACGACATCTGCGACATTTTCTTCAACTCATTTTATGCTTCCTTCAAAATATTCTCTCATTTTAAAATTTTTCATCAATCACCAATTTCAAGGATTTACACAGACTTTTATTTTTATTAACTTGGATTATATAAAAAAAACGTTGATAGGCGCATTGAATTCTAGAATTAAAATTATGAGAAAAAAATAAATAAATGTATTTTAGTGTAAGACTTATGTAGTGTTAGACTGTATGTACATGCCGTGAAAACTGTAGTTCATTATTTTGTACTAATTATCGTAAGTATCACTTGATGGTTAGTGGTTACTGCTGCCCATGAATAGCAATAATCAAGCCCAGACAGGATCCGTTTAAAATGTAACTGGAAATCACCCGCAGATGCGTTGTCACCCCTGAGGACTAAATTGGAACGCCACCGGCGATATCTCCGTTACAACATCATTATCATTGAAATCGAAATACCTTCACCAACGGTTATCACTGCTGTTATTAGGAAAAAATGGGCGTGGTGATGGTGCTCCTTAAGTCAAAACAGGAAATGTTCTACTAACTTCAACAGTGAAACACGGTGTTACGATATGATTTGAAATAACTTTAATTAATTGAAGTTGTATTTGCTTTAAATAGTTTAAAAACGAAGGAAATGTGTCACATAAATAACGCAATAAAAGTTGTAGCTCGTAATTCTTCCCGTCAACAAATAAGGGGGTTCTACTAATTACACATGAATTTGTTAAGAAATTCCCATGGGCGGCACAAACCACTTCAATCTTATTTGCTACTAATTCCAACATAAAATTGGTACCTAACTGCGCTAGGCCATTATTTTTGTCCGTTAATATTCTTAATATACCTATATCACGGTACTTAGAAATATAATTATATTAAGAAAACTTAATATACATTTCTAAGTACCGTGTCGACGTTAAGTAGCATCAATTCCTCTCTAATCGTACATGTCGTAGGAAGCGAATAAGAGACAAACATGCAGGAAATAAGCACCTGCTTATTCCTGTGTACCATCAACTTCTTCTGTGGTCATCAACAAGTTTGTCAGATACTGTGCGTGTTGGCAAAACCCCACTAGAAGAGGCCTTTCTTCTCGTGGGATCCCCCACGAGAAGAGGTACCTTCACCTTCAAAAGGTACCCGACCCAGTGAGAATGACGCCGGGTTAAGTGGGATTTTTACTGCACTAAAACCCCCCCAGTGGCCATTAGGCAGGGGATGCCGTACCCCTATTCTGATCCCGGAAATACAGGTATACTAGAAGAGGCCTAAGTTCAGCACTAGTCTTTAAAAGGTCGATGGATGGGTAATTGTATAACTTATTTTAAGTATATATATGTAACAGTTAGAAGGTATGTTCATAGAACATCATTCGTAGGTACATAGAAATACTTTCACTTTTATAATGCCTTAGAACACAGTAAAAATAATACTTAATCAAATAAATCGACTAACATCTAGATCGCTATTTGTGCCAGTTACACTTTTAGTTATTGCTACTTTTCCGTGGTCCAAAAATAAGCTATCGGAAACTAATGGGTATAGTGCATACTACTAACGCCGCGTGGATTTGTTCGCGTCCAGGTGTGATTTATTTTTTATTCTTTATTTTAATTAAATAACAAGTGTTTCTCAAAGTGAGTACTAATTCTCTACGGGAGCTGGAGGTACTAAGGAGATGGGGGAGGGGGGGGGGGGTGGGGGGGGGGGGGGGGGGGGGGGGGGGGGGGGGGGGGGGGGGTGGGTTGTCAGCAGGCATTTTTAATTTTCAGGACTTACCCTATGAGAAAAAACTTAACACAAAAGGTTGATTTAAAAAAGATTAGAAGCATTAAATATTAGATCAAGTTGAGTTTACAAACAGATATTTCAATTTTATTTATTCGTATATATGCTCATTAGGTAGTTAACTGGTGGCGGGCTGAAAATAAATTAGGTTTTAATATTAAAATTCTAGGACACGGATTCTTAGACGATTCGTTGTTAAATTATTTATATTTATTGCTAGATGTACTACATATTGGCATTGTTACAGAGTAATTATCAAACAGACCCTATATTTCAGTAGAATTATTAAAGATGTATATTTACTAAGGTTCAAATATTTATAATAATATAGAGCTCAAACGACAATACACTATGATTGCATCTATTTATATTTGAAGAGTAGCGAGAGATCGCCACATATTGATTTCTATAGGTAAATTGTAATTTCATAGAAAGAAATGTTTTCCAATTGTTATCAGTGTAGTGATAGTGAAAGTGATCACACCACCCTAGATGGACAAGTTCAGTTAAATGAAATTCGTTGCTACGTTTGTGGACTAAGTTAGAATGCTTCATGCCAGTGCCTCTTATTTGAACTTCAAACCATAAGGGTTCAATTATATCTAGTTATCAGCCAAGCCAATCTTCAATACAGCATTTGAATTAATAAATGCCATGAATATAAACCAATACGAATACACAAACACTTGGATCCAGGACCAAAAGCTAAGTTCATCATTCATATATTGTATGGCCAGGAATCGAATCTGATATATACTGCCCCTCTGACCGGTATGGTGATAGCTACGCCACGCGGATGTTTATCAGTCAGATTTTAGTTGCATTGGTCACATCTGATGCCTATGGAAAGTCCGAGAGATTTACCGTCGGTAGACTATATACTCAATTACATCATCATTATATCAAAGATTCTTCGCTATTTCAACTCATTACAAAATTTGCAGAATCTGTTCTTACTTTACACTGTGTTCCCTACTCTTTGCTCCGATTTAGTCCAGAGCCGCAAGTAGGTCGATCGTACGCCCACGCTCGTAAATTATCACCCGAATTATCTCCTGCCCCACTTGGACACGCATTAAGGAAGGAACGTTAGAGAAATCGAAAGAAATTTGAAAAGAATTCTAATTTTCACGCTTCAATGAATTTTTCATGCGTATTCCTCGTGATTTGTTTATGAGTTGTATGCAATTTTATTGGTTCGATATCAGGGCAGGATGTTGATATTTTAATACATTTTAAATAATTATGTTTAAGGTGTTGTGTCCGTGTCACCCATAACATATGAACATAGATCTACCATGGTGATTATTAAATAAAGGTACAAAAATGTGAATAACATAACTAAAATCAATCCTTGAAAGTTCAAATCTGTGTTTGCTTTTGTTTTCGTTGAGTTTGTGTAGATGAATAAATATTGGGATTCATGAAATTCAGAGCAATACAAATTTAACTGAAATGTACGTTAAATATACAAAACCGTTACCGCATTTTATTTCAACTGGTTTATCAATTTATCATTTATATAAGCCATGGAGAATTGCTTGGTCCTTTGCAGATCGGTAATAGAATAGTGCTATGGTATCGTTGGGTTCTTTTAAAATATGACTAAAAGGGGTATGCTATTGGGGGCGGCAAAAGTCGGAGCTAATTCTGGGGGCTTTACCTAAAGACCTCCAAGTCTACCTCATGTTACTGAGGCGCTCACCTAACGCCAACTGGATTTGTAGTTTGTGTGAGAATCTCACACGATCGGGTATCTCGCCCAAAATATATTTGTCCTCGTATATTTACTGGTTTTCGTCCATCATCAAAAAGGATGTTCTTCTACTTTGACTTAGCGGATTCGTCTCTGCATCCGAAAAAAAACAGCTAGAAGGATATAATTTCTTTATACCATAGTGTCGATTTGGATTCTTACACGTGTAAAGAAGTGACTTTGAAAATGCTCTAAAACCGAGCAAACAGGGAAACGTGATGCAACGTTGACGTACAGGGAACTAACACAAGGAACTGACCGTGGAGCCGTGACGTGTGCGTCACTGTGATTATATTTAATCACACTGCATATCTTGTTTCTGTGTACTCAAGAATTTGGAGTGTTTGTCTTCGATTTTTGTATGCACGAAGAAGATGAAAAATTCTTGAAGCCTTGTTGTTTTTCATCTAAAGTTCAGGTTTCAAGTTCATTTCAAAAAGCTAGTTAATAAACATTATTAAGACTTTTTTATAGATTAAGATCGATCGATATTGATAGATGTAGATTTTGACGTAAAACCACACATGTATTGCAATGGCTCATTCAGGCTCATTTTGAGTAAATTTGGAAGATTGACATAAAACAACTTCTATTAATTACTCAAAAGTCTTTGGTCTACGCTTTATCTTTGGACCTGAACCTTTCGGTCCGAAAGTATACTGGGCACAGGCCTGTACCACGAGACTTTTGTTATGTTCTTCGGGTTCTACGGTGAGTTGGTAACCGTCATCACTCCGAAGGAAACTGTTGTCCGACTCCTGTATAAATGTGCCGCTTCCTTTCTTCCTGTGTTTCAGATGACAAGTGTAGTGTACCTACTTGTCGTCTGAAATACAGGAAGTAATTATTGTTTTAGTGTTATTGGTTCTTTTGTGAATTTTGAATATTCCAATGCCACTAATTGTACCTAATAACAATTGAATACCATCGTAAATGAGAATCAAAGAAGCATTTTTTCGTAGTCCTCTAGTGCCGTATCATATGTGGTCGTACTTAAGCAGGAAACCGATTCTATTGGACATTAATTACAAATGTTACTGGTTGACTGTAACAAACGCGCTGCTAGTATGATATGTGAAAATATACATTTTTTTATAAAAAAAAATCATATATTCCATTCTAATTTCGATTTTTTTTACTATTCGCTGGTATTTTCACTCGTTGTTATTCAGGAAACGCACTGGAAAATAGATTAATAACCTTGAGCCAATGCTAACATGAGTTTTGATTAAAAAATATCTTAAAATTCATAAGACAGCTCGGCCTAGGAAATCAAACAAATCCAGGTCTTCGGGTAAACTAAATTGTGGTTTCGGCTCATTGCGGATCTGTTGTGAATAACAAGTGATAAGGCATGGCCACATTACTTTTATTTTAAAGCGTAAAAAATATATACATTATTTTATACCACATTTTTTGTAACTGTTATATATTATAGCATTACACTCGCTTTGTCTGAGTGTACACATTATTGTAAGAAGGAAATATTCTACTTTATTTATTCTGTTATTTGATTAATGTAGAAGATAAATATAAAAAAAAATTCAATGAAATTTGTGATTTTCTCATTTCATAATTTCAAAACGAATAATTTTATGCACATAAAAGTCTACAATACATTTAAATAACAATATATACGGATATTCCGTATATTTATATATCCGTTTGTTTCCGCCCATGTCGGTTACGGCATAGAAAACAGTGTAAATCGAATTCTTGAAACGACAATATTAAATAATTCTGAAACATGCCGTTGAAGTTTTATATATTGCATAATTACATACAAATTCTGTAAGAAAAGCGGAGAATATTCACCTCCGGGAAAGATTCTAGCTTTGCAGGAGATCTCCCTTTGCCTAAAATAGGCAGATTAGGGAGGACTGCGTACGGTTATAAAGGACAACCGTCATATTAGCGAATGTACATAGAATAGAACATGGTTTGCTAGGTAAGACAGGGGCGGCTAGTGTGGGTGCTTGAACCGCCCAGCCAGCAACCCTGAGAAGGACCCCGGCATGTGTGGCTGCGTGTCGTCACAAACACCGGAAGGTGTAGGGGGACACACGTCCCCCAAGAGATGAGCCCGTGTGAGGCGCTGCGCTAGGGGGCACCGGTGCGGTCCATTGGAGATCCCGGAGTCCCCTGCAAGCGCTGAAGAAGACCACCGAGGGGGTTTTAGTGGGTAAAAATCCCACATAACCAGGAGTATCTCCCAAGGTTTCGGTGTACCTTTTGAATGTTTTTTTGTTTGGTGACGGAGGGGAACGTTACCAAAAAAAAGTTAAGATAGGAGCGGTTTGCACATCTGATCCTATGTCATGGTATTGCGTCAGCTGCTGTCATTAAACATTAACAGAGAATCGCCCAGGGGTAAATTCGATTGTGACACTTTTTTGTTTTAACGAACTCTAATGGCTGTCCACTGTATGCAGCGTTACAGTTTTAATATTTATATAGTCTAAGATACACATTATATTAAAACACTTTTTGTTCAGATAACAATTGGTAGAACCAGTACTTTGATCGGGGACCATCACCACATCTAATTCTAGCGTGAAGTAGTTCTTGCGCTTTGTAGAAGTGTTTGGTGGCCGGCTCACTTATATATGAGACGACCATCTTATTTTTCGGGAATATCAACATATCTATGTTTTACTTTGGATAGAATTTTTGTCCTACATGAAGTTTTTTACACATGTCCATGGGCTACAGTCACTTACCATCACGTAGACAAAAAAATAAAAAAAAAACATATACATTCCAAAATACAAAAAAACGTGCATGTAAATATTATCACATGATCACAATCGATAGGAGATGATGAATTATTACCCGGTCCCCACGTATGTGGCAGCGCCTTTACAAATAACATCAATGAACATTCTAGACGCACGCTTTGCTCCCGAGGCTTAAACAGATTTATCGTAAACATTTCTCTCTCTAGTCTTTCAAGATCTCAGCAGGAACATTTCTTAATCAGCGGCTACTTGCAATCTCAAAAGAAATGTTAAAACATGAAATTACTTTCGAAAACACGGATATAAATCTTATACTAACATATCATTGCTGCACGGTCGCAATACAATTTCAGTGTTTTATTTATTTACACCTAAAAAATAAAATGTTGACTAATAATTGGCTAGGCTTGGTCTAAGCCAATAATTACTCAAATAATTATTATTAGTGGCTCCAGGGTGATGCATAATATAATTCCGGGTTTGATTGACATACTTTTCAAACTAGAACAGAGAGGAACGGTGTTATAATATAGAAACATATTCGGATGTGCTTTCTTTGCAACATTAACCCATTACTTAGGCTTACTAGTAAGTAGTAAACGGTCACTACCTCTCATGGAGACCTGTAACAATCTCCATACAGAACAGGCGATCTTGATATCACGTATTGCTACTCCCGAGGACTAGATGTAACGCCTCATATGTAAGTTACACAGCATTTACATTCACAAAATAACACAGATCTGCTTCACGCTACCTTCCCGTTCAAACCATGTGTTTTGCATCACCATTCAACGTAGTGTAACAGTTAACGTTATTTTTGGTGGATGTCGAACAATTCGATTAAGAAAAACGGCTAGTATAGTTTTCTGTTTAAGTCAATCAGCTGTCAGCAACACACACAAGCTAGTCATGTCTACAACATTACCACATTTCTAAAAGAGACCTGTGAGCAATTAGCCAGGTAGTAGAACCAGTGTATCTAATTCGACCTGGGAGGTACCACCGCCACACCTGTTTCTAGCGTGAAGCAACTGTTGCGTTTCACTGAAAGGGTGTAGGATACCTATGTGTATATGAAGCGACTATCTTAGTCCTTAGGAGTAGGAACGCACCTCTGGTCGACTTTAGGTAGGGTTCTATCTGAAATCGACCAGAGGACCTGTTCTAAAGATGCTTACAGATGTCCATGGGCGAAAGTAAGCATCAGATGGATTACACGCTTATTTGCTGCTTCAATCTAATAAAAAAAAATACAACTTCCTAACCCTATCATATATCATATTGTTTTGAGCTATAGTCGTCTCAACGTCAAAAACATACAACACAACAGATCAACAAACAATCACTTGTTTTGATTATATAAGACAGAAATTGGAAGCAGGTCGCGGGAAATAAATCACATATGACGTTCAAACAGTGATATTTAAGAAACGGGCGATTAAATTTAAAACCGAATGATTTCTTGTTGGACCGATCGCTGGTAATATCCGGCGCCCGGGTATTATTAGACGCTTAGAAATTTGTAGAACACATAACATGTAGAAAAGACATGTATGTTAAATTTTTATGATACTTGTATCAGAATTTGTCTTCCTGAATAATAATGATTTTCGATCATAGACCTGCACTAGAATGGTCTGTCCTGGATATCATGGAGACGTAAGGGTAATTATATAAATTATAATAAAATAAAAGTGTGTGTGTGTACAATTTACACACGACAAAAGTGAATACTGCAGCCCATGTTTGGATACCTTATTTAGCATAGGTATACCAAACTTGAGCTCATATAATACTAGCTAGCTACGAAGTAAAATCGTTCGCGTAATTCAGAAAGGGATACAGCGTCATCTAGTTGTGGCGCCGACACCTGCCTTCCTAATGCATTTTCGATTCATCAAGTTTCTCAATGATTTTGAAAATGAATACGGAAGGTACACATTAAAATCGTTCCTTGCTCTCTTCTTTTTTTATTAACAGGCGCAAACTTGGAAAATATTACCCTCCCTCTACGCAGACCGGTAGAAATGTAGCCAGACCTAGAATAGAAATTCATTAATTAGATGTCTGTCTGGTCGATGATTGAACTCAGAACCGTCAGTATGACAGACGGCTTGGTGACTTCTGCACTATACTATATTATATTGTCAGCGGATCCTATCACCTGTAGATCTTTGAACTCTTCGTGGTCCCTGCAACACCACCACCCCTACAACTGTTTTATTAGAGCAGTATAAATAAAGTCCTATAGGTAGGTAGAGACCTATAGACCAGAGGGTCTAAAGAATGATTCTTAATCGTTAACAGAAGTAACGCATCAATCTGCATTTAAAGTTTAAATGTCTATAAACTGCACTAACCTTCACTTGGTTTGTTAATTTACCTAAATTAAAATACAAAATTTGGCCTTGTAGCATAAAAATTGCACACAAAACAAAACGTGAAAGCATTTTCGTATCTATTCTGTGAGACTGCATTCACACATACGTTCTACTTCCTGTTTTTCTACATAATTTATTGCCATCACTAAAATATATGAGAACTTGTAATATTTCATTTCGTTTTTTTCCTTCATTAATTTCGCGTGGGAATTGATTTATGTCGGCTCTACGTTTGAACGGTACCGTGATAAGATTGGAAGGGCTTGGAAGTGAAAGACGTCTTTTAACTTCCTAGAAAAATGTAAATTAGAAAACATTTTTTGTAAAAGTATTAAAAGGTTCAAAGGTGGAAAACCCTTTGTGGGTTTTTGAAGGAATCATCGTTAAACCTGTCTGGTGGTAGAACCAGTTTGCCCGGGGAGGTACAGCTCAGGATTCTGAAGTCCACTGCTGCTCCTTCTCCTAATTGGTGGTTCCACATCTCTCTACAGCATAAGCATATTTCCTGTCATTCACATAAAATGCATATATTATACGAAATGTATATACAGTAATAATAATACAAATAAAATTAAGGAAAATTAAATACAATTTGTATTCTCAGTAAAAATATATGTTAATAGGTATATCAAATACTAATTTGTTAAGCCCCTCAGCGGCTCATAACTACACCTTCAGCAAATTACAATCAGTCATCGCGGAGCTACAATTAGCTGGCTTTGTAGAAAAACTGAGTAATGTAGCAAATATTCAGGTAACGTAGCGCTAAGCGATGTACCAAATCCGTCAGCTCTACATACCGCAGCTCTCAATACCAGTAGGGTTGCCTACGACAATTATATAAATATATTTTTAATTATTTAATAATTTTTAGTTTTCGGAGGGTGGATCAAGTAAAAATATATTGTAAAAGAACATAACTGACTTTCTTTTAAAAATCTGAAAATAGTAAAACAAGAACTACAGGTACTACAATGAATTATTTTATAATAACATAGAAATACAAAAAGTAAAAGCAATATGTCAAAATCTGTCAAGACAAATGGGCTTAAGAGCGTGGCAAAGAATTGGAGATATTACTATCCTTCTGATGCAGTCAGGCAATCAGGGTGGGTGGGCAAATGGGTGGTCATAACCACTTACTATCAGGTGGACGGCATTCTACCTGGTAAAATACCTAAATCTAAAAATTGCATATTTTTGTACATAGATGAATGTTATAAACATTTTGGTAAACAAACACACTACTATTTTAAAAACAAAAACATTTATTAGCATAAAAAACAGACTTGTTTTGAAAACAAAACCGAAATGTTACAATAAATCAATATTTCAAACGTAAATAAACGCAGGATATGAATATAAAGTAAATTGAACGTGGACAGCCATACGTCAATCGTTAGAGCAATAATAGTTTGCAATAAAAATAAAAAGGTCGTCGACATGCTGTTAGCTCACCCACGTGTCTGCGCGACGTGGAACACTATGATGCATTCGTCATCTAGTACTTCAACAGTTTCAGAATAGCTCAGTAAACTTATGCTATCTTGGTACGAGATGATTATGATTTCTACATTTGTAACCGACTGCGTCAGAGGAAGGGGGGTTTTTTCAAACATATGTAAGCGACATACATATGTACATATGCTTGTTTTATTTAATTGACAGAAATATCCAGTATAACTAATATGTTCGTCAGTACATGCAGCACCTTATAATATATTAGATTAATCCCGCGTTGTATCACATCAGTATCCCATGTGTTAATCCAGATCGTAAACGTTTGTGAAACGTAACACATGAGGTGTAAGGTGGTAGATCAAGTATAGTTTAAACGGTGAGTTACCACCGCTACACCTGTTTCTAGCGTGAAATAGTTTATGCGCTTAGGTGGAAGGGTGTGGTTGCCGGCTCGATTTTACACGAATTTCTTATTGTACGCATTTGCGGTTTATTTCAAATAGATCACTTGTTTTGTATAAAGTTGTTAGTAGTAAGTGCCTATTGCCGCCCTTGAACATGTGTAAGCATATGGACATGTGTAAGCACATGTCTGTGGGCGGCAGTAGGCACTTGCCATCAGATGGACTGCATGCTCGTTTGCTACTTCAATCTATGCTAATATTATAAAGCAGTTTTTGCAGCAGAGTTTGTTTGGTTGAACGCGCTAATCTCAGGAGCTACTGGTTCGAATTGAAAAAATATTTTCGTGTTGAATAGTAAATTTATCGAGGAATGCTTTATAAGAAATGCTATATAATATCACGCTATGTTTGTTTCTTTTTAATAAACGCTTTAAACTACTAAACTTTATATAAAAAACAGTGTAGCAGCATCTATTCTAAGTAAAGATAACGGGTAGTACATGACAATAAACTTAGTAAACTAAAATTATTATTGACAAACGTCTTGTTTCAGTGTTTCCGGATTATGCTTGGAGCGGTTGAACCAAGTTAATCCACAAACCGACAATCATAACTTATCCACGTTATTTGTTTCAAAACAAACTTCGAAACTAGAAATAAACGTAAGTCGTAAACCGAACTCATAGTAAATAACAACAGTAATAAATAAATCATAAACATTATATAACAAGCAGTATATTTTCAGTTTCAAACCACATTTATTTTTGCTTTATAACAGTAATGGCAAGCGCCGATGATATGTTTTAACCAAAACATATTATCAGCGCTTGCCATTGCGCAGAGTGTGGAAAGAGTTTGGTTCCATATTAGTCCCTTATGGGTAGTACTGTATGTATGGTTGACATCAAGTAATCCTCTGATCTTGGCTTGATTGAAGATCTCTATAACCATCAAGTGGAATGAATTCCTGTTTGCTACTCCCATGTGATGAATAAAAAACAAAATACCAAACGAAACCAAGAAATCAAGCAACAAATAAATATTTTCCACTTAATACAAAAATCCGTGGGTTGGATTTTGATCCAATCCTACCTAAACTCGACTAAAAATATCTATAGGCATCATTGACTTACCGTATTTTACATTGGTCACAAGTAGAATTTTGTTTTTCTCTTGTATAACCCTTGACATGCAAGATCTTAAGCGAAACTAGTCAGGAACACTCATAAGTCAGGTACTTATAAGACATATATGTCACTTATAATGAGAAACCTAAAATCGAAAATAAGTATAATTTTTCCGGTGTGTGTATGTGTGTATGTGTGTGTGCGTGAACGCGCGCCTGCGTGTGCGTTTGTTTTATTTATAGTTTTTATTTAAGATGTATTGTCTCAAAGTTTTCTTGAATGTTATAGAAAATTTTGTATTACTTAAGATCTCACGTAAGTCATTGTCAATCGATTCTTTAATTTTTGCATCAAATCATGTGATACAACGTTATAATACACCCACTTTTGAAATTAACACTCTCACAAAGAAACAATAAAAAAATAAATGAAAAAATATTGTGATACAATTCGTATAAAAAAAATCCGTGACTTATCTTTTGTGGGCTTGCATGCTCGTCTGTTATTTCTATTTAATAAAACAAATTTCTATACAGAGCGTCCAGATTAAACCCAGGATGTCCCCACGTTCGTCGCCAGCGTCATTACCATAAATAAAAAATATAATGGAGATTTTAAAAAGGGAAGTGTAATTAAGAGAGTATTCGGAGCGATAAAACCCGAAAATAATTACAAAATGAACGGTTGTTTCATCCGTGCGTTCGTGAGCTGAAATTTATTTTTAAGGTCTGCCTCCGAACGGAATGTCAGATGACCCATTAGCGGAATAAAATTTTTAATATGTCCACTTCGTCACGTTTCAATGTTTTATTTCGATATTGCCAACCCTTTTCCGGGATGGAGGAATTAGAAAATCAAAGGGACACCAATTATGCGTTTCTGTTTTTTGATTTTTATAGTAGGTGGTAATTTTGTGTTTGTTGTTTGATTATTTGACTTGGCTTCCGATTAGGATCATTTTTTTATTTTTGTCATATTGAATAGCATACGAACAAGCAGTACATATGATGAAATATGGCTACTGCCACCCATGAACATCTGTAAGCAACTTGTAAACCCTAGGTTCCATCTGGAGCTAATTACAGAGGATATACCCGAAGACTAAGATGGTCGCCTCATGTACAAGTGAGCCGGCAACCACACCCTTCCACCGAAACGCAAGAACTGCTTCACGCTAGAAATAGGTGTTGCGGTGGTACCTATAATTTTGAATATATTATAAGTAATAATGCTGTAGTTTTCGTTTTTTTTTTGAGATTTGCAAACATAGCATTAGAAATCCTACTAAACATTTTTATTTATTATTACGTACTATTCATAAAAATGGAGAAGCTAAGGGCACCCTAATATATTTTATCCGGGAAGCTACTCCGTCATAAATTCGAGTTACGTCAGAAAATATTGTGTTCTCCGACGTGAATAATGGGAGAGTGTCGTTTCGATTCGCAACACGTCAGTTACTTGTTGAGATATGGATCTTATCGCTAATCATTCAAGTATTTTTTATCGTAGTCAAAATAAAACTTTTTATAAGATTGTCGTAACAAACGAGCATGTAATTGATCTAATAGCAAGAGTACATTTCTACATATAATAAACAATATCATGTAAAACATATCATATCATAACTATACCTATAATAACAATATAACTTTTTCAATGAAACTTAAATAAATCACATTAATTTTTGAACTTATACCAAAAGTAGATAACTATAATTGGCTTTTGTTATATGTAATTTTGTACGAGCATGTATGAATAATAAGCTGTTGTTACCCCAAATAAAAAAAAAAATGAAATGGTCATTGACATCCATGGACATCTGTAATTTCTTTTACAACAGTTCGACTTGAAGTTGTCAACCAATCACCACTGTTAAGGACGAAGGTCACCTTTTATATAAGCAACACATCATTAACACATCCCGTTACTTAAAAGCCCTGGAAATAAATAAAGCGGTTATGCCTGCGGGTCGAACTTCTAGCACTTTCACGATGCTATGCACTCCAAGGTTTGACTTATCCCTTAGTATACGCAACGCAGTGGCCAGCCTTAGGCAGTATGCTAGTTCTTTTTAATGTTGATTATATTTGTTTGTGGGCAGCAATGACGACCTTCCATCATACAATAGATTACATGCTATTCGAAGTATTAGTATAACCAGCAACAAATTCGCGATGGACTTCAGATAGAATCCGTTTTCCATATGAAGTCCATGGACGGCAGGCACCTATTACAATCAGACTGCATCCTTGTTTGTTTGTATGTTCGTTTCATGTACCTGATAAACAAAAACTAGCTTCGAATATATACAGAAATAATATTTAATTCCTTCTTTCGTTTTTCCCCATCCTTTTGGTTCTATAGGTGCACCATTTCCATAACAATTCCCAAGCCCCATTGCGCTAGTTTCAGTAATTTGTGGCAAATTATAACAACGTGTAGTATCACGTAACAATATTCCTAATGGG
Source organism: Cecropterus toxeus (assembly GCA_018249875.1). Classification (NCBI taxonomy): domain Eukaryota; kingdom Metazoa; phylum Arthropoda; class Insecta; order Lepidoptera; family Hesperiidae; genus Cecropterus; species Cecropterus toxeus. Next base: position 6,503 of record DWNE01001362.1, on the reverse strand, counting down.
TGCAGTAATTAACCAAGTGGATAGTAATGCCACAACGCTATGATTTACGGCCATTTTAATTTCGGGAGTGAGGTGCGACCGTTTGTTTGTGTGTAATTTCCAGCCGTTAGTTTTATATCATGTCCATTACGGAAGTGGTTTTCTGTTTTGGGAACGGGAAAATTTTGTTTAAAATTTGTCGTTTCATTTGTAGTTCTATTTAATTTTATACGTGAAGTTGCAAACAAAAGTGCAGTTCACCTGATGGTAAGTGGTTACTGCCGCCAATAGATAACTGTAAGCAAATTCATATAGAACAGCGGTTCTATCTGATGTCGATCACAGATGCGTTGCTACTCCCAAGGAGTGAGACTAAGATGGTCGCCTTATAATATATACTCGTATAAGTGAGCCGGCAACCACACCCTTCCAAAGAAACACACGAAGTGCTTCACGTTAGATATAGTAATAACGCTGTCTATACTCATAGCCCCACAGTACGATTTTCTCCTGTGTCTCGAGAAATCTAAAATGATAAGATGTATGTCTGGTCGGGGATCGAACCCAGAACCAGCTGCGTGTTAGTCCGGTGACCGCTCCGCCACATGGGCCGTCAAAATTGGTGCATCGGTGGTACCTCTCCGGTCAAACTTCACAGATACCTTTTAGAGTTGTGTGTACTCTACCAATTCGAACTTAGGAAGCATGGAGGAGGGTCTACTCTTCCTTCTCACAGAAATAGGACAATAGTAGGTTGATGATATAAACACTGGAATATGAGGCATTCCAACAAAACACACAATACTATAAAATAACGTAGTATTGCAACACAATAACACTAAATGACTCGTAACGAATGACATTAGTTAGATATATAAAAATACCGTACACAGATAATCCATTAGTGTTGTCGGTCTGTATGTCCTCGCTGCAGGGCGTCTCGGGCTTTGTGCTTTGTTATGGAATTAAACGCACAATATATTGATTGTATGTACATAATAGGTTAACTTGTTCCGATAAAAAATGTAATCGAAAATGACGGCAAATGTTAACGTTTTGCTCGTTTTCAACTGAACCTTCTTTAAATCATTGTGCTTTAGGCCTCGATGAAACGAAAATGCGTTACGAAATAATTGTTGCCACTTCATTTAGATGGCACTGTACATTATCTGTATGTCTACTATTTATACATAACCTATTTACCACCAAAGCAGAACAATTACATAAAACGAAAAATAATAGGTATGTACATTACGACATGACGGATTCTTCACGCGATTGTAACGTTAATGTAAATGGAATAAAGTATATAATCGCTTGCATGCTTGCTGGTAGCTTGTATAAGCGCTCAAGTATGGTGTAAAATAAGAAGTCCGGATACAGGCTGCAGTGATTATTTCATCGATTTAAAAAAAAAAAAACATAGTAGTTAATAACCTTCTAGGACAACAAACATAGGACTTATATATGAGACGACCATCTTAGTCCTTGGGAGTAGCATCTGTGATCTTTTTTAGATAGAACCTCAGTTCTAAATAAAGTTTACAAACATCCATGGGCAGCAGTAACTACTTACTATTAGGTGGTAATAATGCATTCATTTGCTATTATACGAATAAAAAAATATATGTATTTCCCCCGATTTGCGTGACACTGCAAGTTTCCTTTTGGACACAGAATTAAAGTTCGAATCCTGGTTCGGCATACATCTGATTGATAAGATTAATTCCGTTGAGGGTCTGAGTGTTCATGTGCAAGAATAGATACGGGTTATTCTAGTGTGAAGTTCCAATGTGTTGAACATGATGATTTTGACTGTAGAGGCATTCAATAAATTTATAAATAGTATAAACTGCTTCAATAAAGAGTTTTTTTTTATTACTGTTGCTATTACATAACGAGTTAGGATTGATACTATTTAATGATTATGACTTAGCTTATAAGAAAATAAAAAAGATATGTCTTCAGAACTCCTCGTGTTACCAAATTCGCCAGGTTGTAGAACCAATGTAGTTCCACTGGGGAAGTACTACCGTTACACCTATTTCTAGCGGGCTCACATTTATATGAGGCGACCATCTCAGTCCTCGGGAGTAGCAACGCATCTGTGGTAGACTTCAGATAGAACACCTGTTCTATATGAAGTTGCTTACAAATGTCTATGGGCGGCAGTAACCACTTACCATCAGGTGGGCTGCTTTATGAAAAAAAATACCACTTAATATCAATTTAACAATCAAAATAAAGATTTGGCTATATATATCAGGAAACAATCGTATTATTTGCTCTCATAGCTGACTAGAAAGTAATATGTGGTGCTTAAAGTGAAACATCACGCTAATGGAGTATCAATGTTTTACTACACTTAAGGGTTGTTCGAAATACGGAAATGCGGTACGAATTTATTGAGGAAATTATTCATAGGTTACATTCGTTTTGATCTTCTGTTGATAAGATGTGATTTGTGGGTGACACATTTTTAGCAATTAGCAATAAACTGACGTTATAATGTAACATGAAATTAATAGTACTTAAATAAAACCGGCCAAGTGTGAGTCCGACTCGCGTACGAAGGGCTCTGTACTATTACCATTAAAATCGGCAGAAATATGCTAATTGTATACCCTTTAATTTTTTTCTGTTTTTTTATTTTTTTGTTTTAGTGGCAACGTTCATGAGATACAGTCTGGTGACAGACAGTCGGAGAGAGGACTCTTATTAATAGTGTCCCGTTTTTAAACTTTTGGGTACGGAACCCTGAAAATAAATAAACGTGATTGGTGTCAAATAAAACAAAATATAAAAGTGTAATTTACAATTTAATCATTCATCATTTAATTCATTTAAAATTATGTAGCATTTACAAGGAGCAGTCGGGAAGCATTTACTATCACTTTGTAGTTTAGCCACTACATACCTTCTTTCAATCAATATTGGAGCAGCAGTAGAATATGCTTCAGATATTCCTTAATTCTGAGGAGAAATTCACCGGTTTCAGTTAAGTTATAACAAGACATTTTTTATAATATTGAAGCAAAAAAAGTAAGTGGCCACTGCCGCCCATGACCATCTGTATTTAGTCGTATATAAGATCAGAGTCTTATCTGAAACTGGCCACGGATGCGTTGCTACTCCTGAGGACTAAGTTGGAATGTTCGTAGAACCTCTCTTACCACACCATTCAGGTTAAAACACTCTAGCGCTTAACACTGCTATTACCAGGCAGAAATTGATGTGGCGCTGGTGCTTTCGGAGTCGAACCATAAAGGGTTCTACCACCATCATAATTATGGTTGTAGAACCCTTTAGTTGTACTAGAAAGAGCTGTTAAGAATTCTTTTACCGATTTTTTTCACCAGGTGTTAGAACTGATGTAGTTCAACCGGGGCAGTGCCACCGCTCCACTTATATCTAGCGTGAAGCAGTTCTTGCGTTTTCGTGCAAACATGTAGTTGCCGGCTCACTTATATATGAGGCGACCATCTTAGTCCTCGGTCGTAGCAACGCATTTGATTGACTTCAGATAGAACCCCTGTTCTATATGAAGTTGCTTACAGATGTCCATGGGTGGCCGTAACCACTTACCGTCAGGTGGACTGCATGCTCGCTTGCTAAATCATTCTTATATAAAAAACTAAAGGTACAGGCTCGAGCAAAGTCGTGCACAATACTTAGTATATATTTCAATCGTCATGATTAGTACATAGTAGATAAGAATATTACCATGACGTTACGTCAACCTCCATTAGTACCGAGTTCGTAGCGCCAATGAGCCGGAACGAATTACACATTGGCCTAGTGGTTTATGCAAAAACAATGAAAAACACCGCAAAAACCTTCCTTTTACCGCTTACAACGATTGCCCATTAGCGTTTGTATAATATGAACCGATTAGTGTTCAAACACACTTTTTTATCGAATTGTGTAGGCACTGTATTACTAGTAAGTGTGGTTTCCGGCATACGTGTATTTCAGGCAATCCTCTTAGTCATCGGAAGTAGCTACGCATCTGTGATCGACTTCAGATAGAACAAATGTTCTGTCTGAATTCAATGCTGAGGCCCGTAGCATTTGATACTCTTGCTACGTGGCTAATCCAGGACAGGGCCAGAGTAGTAGACTACGGCCTAATTTTATTTATTCTGAGAAGAGATCCGTTTCCAACAAACCTAACACAGCGACATTGCTATTAGGCAGAAAAGTGGCGGTGGTGACTGCAGAGTCAAACCACAAGAGACACCACCATTTTAGATCTGAACAAACATTATTCCTAATATACACGTTATCACACAGTTACATAACCGATACAGAGTCCTTATCAGGGCGTCGTCAATCGCAGCATCGGACGTTGACCCGCCCTACATAGAGCGATGGAGCGAGCCAATGATAGACTCGAGTTTTTATCGCTCTATGCACGTGCAAGAGAATTTGATTTTGTTTTTAACAGAATCAAAGAATTATTTTTTATTCATGGTATCATCACATGACACAACACGTTACAGTTATAGAAAAAAAGCTATTTATTAAAACAATACAAAAAACAACGCATAAATAAAATATGAAATAAGCCTGAAATAGCCTGAGGCAGCTCTGTAAATTACGACCCTGATTTTCATGAACGCCCAAAAGCAAAAAGTTCTAAAAACCAAAATATAAACATGTTGGTAGCTACAATACGGTGTTAATTAGCTATTAAACTCCACCTACTCTACCACCTACATAAAGTAAATTGTGCACACTCTCCGTAGAGAGTGATGACTTGTCAGTGTAGCAATTAAATAATATGGCGTATCAATCACTTTAGCTTTAGCATACTTTAAGCTAATTTTCATATTGATTTTATACCAGCAGTCTACTGACGGTCAATGGCATTTTATCAGATTAGTAGCAAACGAGCATGTAGTTCACCTGATGGTAAGTGGTTACTGCAATTCATGGACATCTGTAAGCAACTTCATATGGCCAATCACAAATGCGTTGCTACTCCCGAGGACAATGATGGTCGCTTCATATGAAAGTAAACCGAGACCACACTCTTCCTGCGAAACGCACGAACTCTTTCACACTACAAATAGGTGTGGCGGTGGTATCTCCCCGGTCGAACTAGACTGGTTCTACCACGTTGCTACTCTTCTTGGCTAAGTTGGAACACCTCGTATCTTATTATCGTAAGTTTATCTTTCTTGCCACACCCTTCAGACAACACACAGTATTTTTTTTTTTTTTTACTTTATTGGGGTCAACAAACAGTCAACGACAATGTTTACTGAACTAATAATTAAACAAAAAAGAATTAATACATCGTTAACCAACACCGTCGACCACATATTACTATTAAGTATACAAGCCAAAGTAGAAAGTGGACGGTTAAAGTTATACAAAAATTAAGATATACCTACTTAAAATTACAGTATACCAAATGAAGAGCGGTTATAAAGTTCGAAAATTTGCTTAAGTGTATTAAATCTAAATCTAGTTTGTTTTTATTTTGGCAGACTACTCCAAGGGCGTAGTCAGCAATAATTGTTTTTTAAAAGTACCAGGAAGAATATTTAATAAGTCAACATTTTTGTAGAAACAATTATAACCGCGCATCAATTGATTCATTGGTGAACGTAGACCAGCATTTGTTCGACACTTAATAATAGCAAAAAATGGAACACATTTACGTGAGTGATTTCGACGTGGCACTGAATAATACAGTTTATTATTATATGTTATCAATTATATGTTATCAATATTGTTGTAATTCTAAAATGGCCGCCGCAACAAAATGGCGGAATACATGTTTTTGTCCAATCCATCCAATATGGATATCAAGTGAGAGAGCTTGATTTGTAAAATTCAATACAGTACGGAAAAAAACTTGTATTAAAAATACTTTTTTCTATTAATTTATTGTTTAATAGTATGAGTATTTAAGTTAGTATAGTCAACAATACATAATCGGTATTTAGAACAACATTGGAACAACTTGTACCGAGTTTACCTTGTTTAACGTTGAAATTTGAGCGTCTTTGAGAGCCACGCAAACTTTGTCAGCGATGTGACCGCTGCAAATCATAACTTAAGATAGAACAATGTCTGCTATAAGAATAAGTGGCGATCGATCAAGATCCAGTTTCTTACATGTAATTCGTGCTCACCGTTTATAAATACGAGTACATTGAAGGCATTTCTGATATGAGTATTATCATAAGTCATGTGCCTCTTTTATTATAGGCTTTAAATCGGACACAACAATATTTCTTTGATACTCGTATCGTATTATTTTTTTTCTACTTTAGTGCGTCGTTTGCCAGTTGGCAAAGCTCTCCTCCAATCTTCTCCATTCTTGTCTTTATATTGCCACTTTACTCTTTTTTTGGGACCTTCCTAACCTGGGCATTCCTACCTTCTTTGTGGTTTACCTCTCTTTCGTTTCCCAATCCTTGGATACGATTCTGTGATAATTATACTCCATTTCTCCTTACCTCCAATGCCAATGGGCCTTTTCAATCCATGCTAATTAAATCCTTGTTTCT
>DWNE01001361.1:0-22381 GCA_018249875.1 Cecropterus toxeus | reverse complement strand
AGCAAATCGCCCCTAGTTCGCGCGCTGACCTTACTCAACGGTGTCCTGTCTTCAAATCCTAAGTTAGATTTGTTTTTTTCTGCACCTGCCGTATTCCGCAGCACGGCTGGCGAGTTACAAACGCTTCGTAGCTAAATAAGCGCATTAGATTAAATCTGTAATGTTTAGCATAAAATGTAAAATAAATAAATAAATAACGCACATTATAAAAATCAGAGGTGTGCTTATTCGAAGCACACCTCTGATTTTTATAATCGGACCTCGATTGAGAGATCAAGTTTCAACCATTAGGCTATCGCTGCTATTTAATATGTACCCGCTACATATTTAAATAAAAGTATATACTGACAAACGTCAAATTTAATATGTCAAAATTTTTGCACGGCCTTTAATTATGACATTTGGCAAAATTGTCCTCTCAAATTATCTATTGACTTATTTCGACTGGAACGTGACGTTTCTCAATTACTTCCATTTATTTTATTTTTTATTTTATTTATTCCATAACCTCTAGTCTTTTATTTATATTTTTATTAATTAAAGTACAAAGTAAACTTCCATACCATTTACCTATTAATAAATTTTCTTATACATCTGTGAGTCTCAGGAATAATCCTCCTACTTGAGGTCGTTAGGTTCAGTCAAGACAAGAAGGATCTAAGATATATATTAAAATGTTTTTTTTACATTGCAACAAACTTTTAGATAAATTTAGTCATGTAGTTTATGAAACTTTAACAAAAATGTAAGATAATTGATTTACTACAATGAATATCAACGATTCTCAGAACCTCTGAGAATCAAAGGCCGGATCTTATACATTCATAACAGAGTCTCAGCGAGTGCCGCCAACAAATTGCTACCGTCGGTAACAGTCACGGTATGCCGATCAATTTCCGACCTGCTATGGGACAAATGGGATTCACAGTCTCACGACTGTCGAAATAACGAAAAATGATAAGGACGGAATGATACAATCGATTACTGTCTAGCGAGTTCTGTGCTTGTACCAAACACGTGATCTGAAAAGACATCAACTCATACTATCTAGCTCTTCAATATGTAGAAGACGCTCCATTCTTTGCTTTGAGGAACTAAATGAGCTTAATAGGCAAACCATAGTTTTCTACACTACTATATTCGTTATTTAATAATGCGCAGGCATTGAATGGAACTCTTCTTGATCCTTTTGCAATCACTGACAAAACCACAAAAATGGAGTTGCTTTCATACTTCATCACATTTAATTCCCTGATCACAAGATAGCCTTGAACGTATTAAGAATTTACGCATTAAGAAAGCATAAAGAAGATATGTCTGGTTATTATTTACTAAAAAAAAATAGTTAATTCTGACTATTTGATGATTTTTAATCATGAACACGAAGAATGTAATGCAGCGAAGAGACTCATTACTAGCACTCCGCTGTCCACCGGGAACTTATTATAAGGAAATGTAAATCTACGTCGACCAGAAATTACTTGCTTTGTAATATACAGGTATATAGTAAACGATGATGATGGTATATAGTGATGACCCACGTGACGTAGCGGTCACCATACCGGTATGACGCAGCAGTTCCGGGTTCAATCCTCGGCCAGACATATATCTGAATGATGAATTTATATTTCTGTTCTGGGTCTGGGTGTTTGTGTATTCGTCTTTGTGTATGTGCGTGGCACCCACGACACAATACACGCTATGAGTGTACAAAGCGTTGTAGCAAACGCTTAATGGTATAGTGTGTATTTACTCAGGAACATAATTTTGAAATGTCAGAAATGTATACCCTGGAATTTATCGCCAATTATAACTATTCTCTTGTTTCATTGTCTCCCTTCCTACCGCTTTAATTATGAATCATTCCACAAATTTTATCATAACAATAATTATCCCAGGCTCAAAATTTCGCCACAAACCGCAAGTTCGCTATAGCTCTATGTCCCATGATTAATGTCGATTATGTGGCCATTACTTACGGATTGCGTTCCCGCAAACAATATAATTTCTAACATATATTTTTTACCTGATGGTACCTAAATAGCCACCGTGCCAACGGAGATCTATAAGTAACTTCATTCAGAACAGGGATTCTATCTGAAGTCGATCGCAGATGCGTAGCAACTTCCAAGAACTGAGATGGTCGCCTCATGTATAAGTGAACCGGTAACCACACCCTTCCGCCGAAACGATACCGCCAGTATCTCCACAGTCGAACTACACTGGTTGTACCTGGCAAACTAACTTATCTTACTAATATTATAAATGTGAAAGTTTGTGAGGATTTATAACGTATAAATATACGTTATAAATCCTCGCAAACTTTCACATTTGTTGTCAAATGACAACCCGCGTGGCAGAGCGGTGACCAAGCCGGTCTGACAAGCAGTGGGTCCCGGGTTCGATTTCCGGCCTAACAAAAATGTGAATAATGAGTCAAGATTTCTGTTCTGGGTCCGGGTGTTTGTGCATTCGTCTTTATGTGTACATGGCACCTACGACACACGAGAAAATCCTACTGTGGGGCTATGAGTGTAGAATGATGCAACAGAAGTAGGTGAAGCCATAGAAACGACCTAAATTACATACACTAAAAGATATCCTGAAAAACAATAAGTTCATCACAGTTTTGTTCATCACATTGACAGTTTCTTTAGTGACATCATTTATAAATCTTGTAAAACTATGTGATATAAACATACTCATTTCGTTATTAAGTAAAACAATTCCACTTTTCATTCTCTCTCATTTTTTCGTATAAATGTTCTCTTATTCCGAATCATAACGTAAGCCTACTTCACATAATTGTATATAGGATTAATCACTCAGTTACCAAACATCTGCCATGAACAATATCGAGTGTGGCAACTGAAATAACACAGCAAGGATCGCTAATAATCTAATTAATATTAATTATTCCTGGAAATTAATATCTGAAAGCTCAAGGATCCAATCAAAATTTTCTGGCAGGTCTGTGGTTTACATTTATGAATTATCGTGAATATGAATATAACCATTAATGTTTGTGACAACTAATCAATTTGCTCCTAATAAATTGTATTATTTGTTGGTTTAACTTAATACAATACATCCATTCTATCCAAGCTCTTTGAGATCCGCTACTGATTATTATAGCACTGATTAATTCCGGTTATTGGCAATAGACCACCGCCTGTCACGCATGTCGGGAAACATAGTGGGTTTATATAAGAAAACGCTACTGCCCACCTTTTTTCTATTTTTTATAAATACGAAGTAGCAAACGAGCAAGCAGCCCATCGGATGGTAAGTGGTTACTGCCGCCCATGGACATATATAAGCAACTTCATATAGAAGAGGAGTTCTATCTGAAGTCGATCACTGATGCGTTGCTACTCCCGAGGACTGAGATGGTCTCCTCATATAAAAGTGAGCCGGCAACCACACCCTTCCACCGAAACGCAAGAACTGCTTCACGCTAGAAATAGGTGTGGCGGTGGGGCTTCCCCCGGCGAACTACATTGATTCTACCACCCGGCAGATACAAATACTTTAAATTTTGTAATTGAAGTAATAAGTGTAATTTATTAATGTATATGGATGTAAAGTGATTTCAACCTACGGTTGAATTTCTTTAAATCACTTTAGTAGTATCCAAAATTAGTCTGTACATGTGACAGTGAAAATTGAAAATAGTAGACGTAATTTTGAGATCACACATATAACATGTATGAGATTTGGATGGTCATGCCACCAAAGTGCATCTGTAATCAATTCTAGTTACGTTCAGAGTCTTACAGGTAAGTTTCAGGGTAGGAAGGTGTCTTTAGAAATCTTAGGAAATTTTCTACAAAGGCTTTGCTACCCCCGAGAACTACGTTAAAACGACTTTGATAAGTATGATTACCACACCCTTGGCCAGAACACAGCATACATACGCTAACATTATTTATTTGTACCACTTTCTAAAAACTTTCTGAACGTCTGATATTCGTTGATTAATTTAAGTAAGACTTTAAAAAAAAACAAAATTTAGGGTCGTGTTTATTTCGTTATCCCTACTAATATTGCAAATGTGAATATAGCTTTAGCTTTTTTTGTTTTGATTTTTTTCATATTTCATGTTATTTTGTTCTGTCACTTATAGAAAATTCTAGAACTATTTAAATTTTGTGAAGTTAAACGCCGCGGGTAAAAGCGAGTAGTAGTATTTGGTATAAATCTGAATCTGTTATTGCTTTGTAGTACAAAAAAATCAAACCGTACCTTATTTCATTTATACAGCTTTCAAAGTGTGTACATAGCTGTGTGATAACCATACAAGAGTGTTAAAAACAAAATACGTCACAAAACATTAGCATGTTTGCTGTGATATCTTTAGATTATGTACTTAATGCCATGATAAGCGGTGATAACATAACACCGTTGTATATAAGCATAATTAATATTATTCACAATATAATGCAGAAATATGTATATGTATTTACTAGGAAATTTCTGTATTCAAGTGACACTTTTGAATTACACGCATCCTGATATAAAGGTACAGATTCCATTTAAATCCTAGTTGTAGATTGTTCTAGTAGTTAAAAAAAACATGCAAATATAATAAAAAGAAAAAATTATTATGAGGTCTGCCCGTAGAAATGGAAACTTAAAAAAATGACGCGCGGAGGTATATCTATGGACATATAGTACACAGTATATAAATAACTCTTGGAAAGCGTTCGGGGATGATGACGCGAGGATTGAGGACGCCGGATTTTAGTGTACCCAAAAAGTGCTCAACACTTCAAAAATCGTTAATGAATAGTCCAAAATTTATAGAACAAATCTAAGCCCGCGATTGCATTAGCGTTTTACAAACGTTGGCGTTTCTCCGACGTCGGATATAGATCAACGCTTCCAAAACGGCAGTGGGATAGAGGTTAAGTGATATTTCATTTAAAATGTCTCTATCAAATATATGTTTTTTTCATATCATATCATGTTAAAAAAAAACACTTTTTGTTGGAGAAATCTTCAAAAGACACCACGCCTTTTTGGGGAAAAGAAATGTTTACTTATTAAAACCCCCTCGGTGTTATATAGGGAAACCCGGAATCTCACATACAACTCACCGGCACTCGTGGTACCTGACGACCTAGATACTTAGATAGATACATTTATATTTTGGTTTATAGATAGGTATAGAATATTAAGATATTTCTATAACTCATCAAAACGATAATGATGGTTTACAATTTAATTAGGACACACGAAGGATCCAAGTAAGAATAGCCTCAAAATTGACAGTAGTTTATTTTCGATTTATTTTATAAAATTGTAACCTGATGTTTAAGGTGAGGTTAACTTTTAACATTTCAATCAGCAAGTAAATAAAGCATACGAATAAACTACGTTAGATGCATTTACTAGTGAGTACGAAAGCGGCCACCAAAAATATCCTTTAACACAAGACAGTAAAGTTAGCAATCGCTCGATTAATTACTTGTTTGGTGTGCTTACATAATATATTACAGCGTTTGAAGAAGCAATTGGCAATAATGTCGTCACTGGTGTTGACATCCATGTGCATGGATGCGGTTTATAAATAGCCGTGACGAGTCGCCAGCCGTTGATCAGCTGCCATATTTTATCTTTAAGGTGTGCCATTCACTTCTTATGATAACTTTATCGTACAGACAACAGAAGAAATTTTGTACTTACGTATATCTTGTTAGGATTTAGGAATGATACTTATTCTGAAGAATCCTTTGTGGTTCGACTTAGACACCACCCCACACCTAATTCTGCCTAACAATAACTGTATTAGGTACTGCTGTGTTTCGGTTTAAAGGGAATATAAGGCCTTCAAACCTAGTCCTCATGGATTGCTAGTTAGCGTGTGTGGACTTTTGAGGTCTAGTCAAATAAGGTCTAAAATCATGATACAATGAATGATGTTAGTTACCCACGGAAAGGGTTGAAAAAATGTCAAAAGTGTATTATCAGAATGATTCGAAAATGGTATAAATTGAGAAAAATGTTGTAATGAAAGTGTAGAGAGCTCAAAATTTTAGAAATTTTAGAAATAGAAAAGGTTTAATGACTTTTCTTCGATCAATACTAACTTTCGATTTTGAGTAATTGCAAAACACACTTATGTCATATGTTAATCAACTTGCCGGGGATTACGGATACGAAAACTTTTACACATCGCTTTTGTATCATTAGAACTGCATTATATGAAAAATGCAAAGTTGAGTGTCAAATTTTGATTTTCGACTTTAGTTTTTTGTGACCTGAATTTTTGCACTGACTATTTGGTAGGATCTCATCTTCGGTTAATTGCAGATGTCCATGAGCAGTAGTAGCCGCTTTCTATCAAATGGACTTCATACTTGTTTGTTAGGTTAGGTTAGGTTAGTACCTCTATATAAAAATAAAAAAATGACTTGCCTTTTCTTAGTTACATCACATGGTTTGTTAACGATCAGTATAATGTTCCGCAGAAGAGGTCAAGACGTTAGTATTTATGACTAGAATATTGTACATGGCTGTGTGTGCGTGCAAGTTTGTTTTTGTAGGTGCATGTAGGTATGTATAAATTGGTAGACTTCATACACGTTTGACAACCTTTTTAGGGTTCCATAGCCGAAAAGTAAAAACAGAATCCTATTACTTCTTAGTAACAAACGGACAGACGGACAACGGAGTCTTCACCGCTGTCCGTCTGTCCGTTTGTCTGCCACCAGGCTGTAGCTCATGAACCGTGATAGCTAGACAGTGGAAATTTTCACAGGTGATGATGATGTATATCTGTTGCCACTATAACATAAACTAAACAGAACATAAACGAAACAATAAAACGAATATTTGAGGGGGGCCGCCATATTTGCTGTTTTTATAGATATGGGTACGGTAGACTTCATGCAGGTGTCAAGCAGTAAAGCCTAGTGCCAAATTTCTGCTTCTCACATTAAGAATTCCAAAATTAGATGTGTGATGACTTGTCCCTGTAGCCTTGAAACCAGACCAGGTATGTGTGATTGCATACCCTCATAAACATGCGAAATGTGAGATGAGTTTAATGCACTTTGGGACATATCCCGACCGAGGCTCCGCGCTCAGTAGACCCTGGTTGCACTCAGTTGAAGATACTAGAGTCCCCTAAGTATTTTTTTTCTCGTATTGAAGTAGCAAATGCACATGCAATCCATCCAATTGGTTACTGCAACCTGTGGACGTAAGCAACTTCATATAGAATCGGGATTCTATTTGAAGTTGAACAACCATGTGTTGCTACTCCCGAGAACTAAGTCGTCTTATATGAAAATGAGCTGGCGCACACCCTTCCATTAGAACGCAAGAACTACTTCACGCTAGAAATAAGTGTGTTGGTGGTACCTCCCTGATTGAACTACATTGGTTGTGACACCTGGTAAAGTAACGTTGAGGATCGCCACCGATGAGGTTTCAACGCTATGAAAATCCCTTTAGAAGGTTCCTCATGACAAAAAAATGTAAATGTCAAATCAAGCAGTAATGGTTTATGGATTATAAAACCTTTTCAATCAAGACGACATCTGTGAGTCAATAATAAGTAGGTAAGTCAATTTTGAGATAAATGTTAAGAGGATGAGTCATAATTTTACTACGGGATTATCAGTATTAAAGTTACTCCATACTTATGACTAAATAGTATTTATTTGAAGACTTAAGACATTTATAAAGTCTTTAAAAATAAATGCCAGTTGACTTGTAGTTTTTCTTTAATGTCAACGGTCTGTCTGTGTGATTCATATCATCATAAATTCTACCCGCATCGCAGAATGAATGGATCTTTTAAGTTAATCCGGGTTACACTATAAAAGTAGAAAACGAGAACGAAGTTTTAGTTTGAAACGAGTATGTCATCGTCAACCCATTATTATCCCACAGCTGGACACGTGTGTTCTCTCAGAATGAGAGAGTTTTAGGCCATAGTCCACCACGCTGGCCAAGTGCGAATTGGTAGATTTTACACACGTTTTAGAACTCTTTTCTTTTAGAAAACTCTCAGGTTTGCAGGTTTCCTCGCGATGTTTTCCTTTACCGTAAAGCAGTGACAATGAATTTCTAATACGCACAATTTTAGAAAAATCAGTGGTAAATGGAACCTTGATTGAGAGGCCGAGTTCCAACCAGTAGTCTATCACTATTGTGATCGATAAAGTGATAGAGGTTCTACTTTGATTTTAGTTAAAACCCTTCTTCTATATAAAGTTAATCATGCCTATGGAGTCAGATGGACACGCCAGTTTATGACTTTAATCCTGTGAATGAAAAGTTCTATAAGATAAAGGGTTATTATCTTCCATGGATATCCATTATTAACCTCATTGAAGTCCTTCTTAACGTCGGCCGCTGATTTGTTTCTACCCCAGAAAACCTTTCAATGATCTCCTACACTAACATTACAGCGCCTGACCTTGCTGTTATAATGCAAAAATATGTATGTATTGCAGTAATCCTCCATAGGTTACGTACGGTTCTACCAGTCGTTTTAGGAGGGGCAACTGAACGCTCTCCTCCAGGCCCTCCTTAACCTATGATTTTTTCGTGCCTTTAAATAGAAAATAAAGAGAAAACCATATAAGAGTAGTATATGTTTTAGAAACATCTATATCATGTATGTACATCTCAAACATTTCAAACATTTTTTCTTATAATCGTCAATGAATCGCAGTGGTCACATATCTAATGATCAAGGATAACTCCATCTATGAAATATGCACATTAAGAATGGTTCATATCAATTAAGATCCATGTTCATTGAGCGTGAGTCAGATAGCGCTCATTGAGAGCTGTGGGCGACGGATGCGGGGAGCGGTCCGCTATTCGATGCAAATCGTTCAGGGCTGCCCTATTAGCGGGTTTGTCGCTAATCGCACTTGGCGCTACGGGTTGGGAAAAGGATGTATCGGAAAATAAGACGCGATACCTATCGTTTGCTACCACTAGCGAATTGTGCATTTTAGCACCAACTTGAGAACAGGATGTTTTGATTTTAACAATATTAAATTTTACCCTTGCCACGTTTTAGATGGGTTTGCCACTAATTGCACTTAGCGCTACGGGTTGAGAAAAGGATGTTTCGGAAAACCAAATGCGATACCTTTCGTGTAGGTTTGCACGACAAGCGAATTGCTGACCATATTTAAATGCAGTCACTTTAGAACAGGAATAAAACAGGATTTAATGATCTGCATATGTAACGCGCATTTGCAGTTCATTTAGTGTTATTAAACTATTTTTAAGGCATGTTCAGGCCAACGCGTTGAGTGGGTTTGTCGCTAATCGCAATTGGCGCTACGGGTTGTGAAAAGGATGTATTGGAAAATAAGATGCGATTTGCACTAGGGAATTACTGAAGACATGCAACAACTTAAGAAAATGGTGTCTTGGATACAAACAAAATGCCATAAAGTTCGTTAAGTTTTATTAAATCCTTCTAAACAAAAATATGTAGAAATACGCTTTTAGCAAATTTATCGCTCTTTCATTATCTTACGAGTTAAATAAAAGGACGATTCAGAAACAGGGTGCGATTACGAATCGCACTTCTAGCGTTTTCATCGCTAATATTATTTTAAACTCACTAGACGCTACGAGTTGAAATAAGGATGATTCGGAAAACAAGATAGGACCCAAAACATTTCAGGATTTGCCGCTAATATTATTCCATTCACTAAGCGCTACTCTTAAGAAGGGGATGTTTGGAAACAAGACAGGCTAAAAAATTTAGGTTTGCACTAATAGCAAATCGATGACCATATTTAAATGCAACAACCTGAGAACAGGAGGCGTTGCAGTTGGAAGCTATCATTTACAACCAATTTCCAGGGATGTTTCGGATAAACAGTTTAAATAATCTTGTGTATTTTAGTTCAATTTTGTTGGAATAGTTATTATATCAGTAAAAGTGTGTAAAATTTAAATCATAAATTCAACAATACTGCAAATAAGAAATTGTGTAATTTAAATTAGTGTAATTTCTTTAAATTACACAAATGCAATGTGTCCGGCAGAACCATGTCGGTTTTGCGTGCCCCGTTTCGCCTGTCCCGTTGCACTTAGCTGTCCGCTGTCTTTATTGTACTAATTAGCTAAACACGATCATCGTAATTTGCTAGTAATTGTACATTCTCAATGAATTTTATGTTTAAAAACTGTGTAATTTCTATAAACTACACAAACGCTGGGTCAGATGATTCTGTGATTGTTTCACGTGGCCCGATTCGCCTGCCACTGTTGCATTTACTCTCCGTTTATTGTATTTTTATTGTACTAATTAGCTCCACGCGATCATTGTTACTTGGCTGTAATTGCTTCCTGAATGAATTTTATGTTTTAAAATTGTGTAATTTCAATTTGTGTAATTTCTTTAAATGATACAAATTGTCTGACGGTCCTGTGCCTTTTTCGCTTGCCTCGATTTGCCTGTCTCGCGTTGCATTTACTCTCCGTTCATTGTATCTTTATTGTGCTAATTAGCCCTGTACCGCCATTATTACTTGTAATTGTACAACTTCCTGATTGTTTCCTCTGTGAACAGTGAATAACGTCGCAAAAATGTCCTTCGCAGCTATGAATATAAATATAATTTAATACAATATCTAAGATAATTGTACTGCGCTGACATCATATATCGACCTATGGAGATGATTTAAAAAAACATTAACATAACAAAAGAAATGAAGTTTACAATATAAGTAAATTATTATATTATTGTCGTTATATTGTGTAATGTTATAATTCTTCATTACGCGACTGCGTCAGAGGCACTGTCAGAGGTAATGTTTTTCAAGCGTATGTATGTATGTTTGTTTGTATGTATGTCCATTTCTTTGGAACACGCTGTAGCCCAAACAGATTGACGGATCGTGACGCCTCTGAGTTTTCATTTCTTCGTCTCTGAGTTTTCATTGAAATAGGCATTTTGCAGTTAAATAGGCTATATATTTAAAAAAATGGCGCCTGTAAATAAAAGAAAGGTGGGGGGGCGAACTAATTTCTTTTACTTTTAAGACAATATGGGTATAAAATGTAATAGACCGATATAAAAAAATAATTCATATAGCCAAATATTATAATACTTTAACTTGACTATTTTTACTAAACTCGTATAACCGTTGTACAATAGAATAATTAAACATTATGAGCAAAATTTCGTTATAAGCAGTTGGGTTTTTTGTTTTAATGTTTTTTAATGATGTTACTAGTTTTTATACTATTTTCTTTTTTTTTGCCGTTTGTTACTCCAATTCACGTGCAGAACAAAATCAAAAATTAAAGGTAAACGAATTCAGTCATAGCTAAAGAGCACTGATTCAAACTATATCTTGTATATCGTTAATCATTGCAAATAACATAACGTGTTTGCTAATCATGTTAGCGACATGATGCGTTAAGAGGTGCGCTCAGTATACCGGATCTCGCCTGCCATTAGTACGAATATCATTTGATAACTTGACCATACATATTCAAATCCTAATGGCCCATTTGTATGCTTAATTTTATCCTTTTGACAATAATTTATTTACTTGTATGAGGGTTAATACTCGGTGCAAACAAAGCAGGCCTGAGTCAGCGGTGGCTGCATAAATATTTTTATTTCGACCGCATTCTGAGCTCTTTGTTTTGCAAATGACTCGCACTGCGCCATGTCCAGGGAGTGTTTACACTGTCGAAACGTCTTGAGCTGGTCCATATGCTGTCTTCAAACGAGCCATGCAATCTGAAAGTAGGACAATTGCTTTTACGAAATGCACCAACTGCTATCAATCACTTGGGAAGCAATTGCACAATTTATGTTGTTTTAATGCGTCTAAAGTGGGAATTACCTAATTCAAACCTAATGGTATTCCAGCAGTATTATAAATAGGATAAATTTAATTAGATGCGACCAGGCTATGTCCATGTCATTGGTATATGTTAAAAGCCGATGTGAAAGCCTCGTAACTAGTCTGTTTATGCACCGATAACTGAACGACACTGCATAATTTGCAGTGCTGCATTGACAGGGGTTCTGGTCTGGATACAATGAAATGAAACTCTCCTTGCATACTAAATTTATGCACAATTATACTCATTAGAAGGATCGTGCAAAAGCCGTGAGACGACTAAGGGGTAAAACAGCACCATTAAAGTTGTAGGCTAAAGGCCATTTTTTTAAGCAGGCAACATTATTTTTGGGACTCACGTGGTGAAGTTACCACTAAGCAGGTCGAATAAATATATACCTAAATACTAAGTCTAGGTATTGGTGTATTAGTCTTTGTTTGTTTGCACGGTAAACATGATACAGGAAAATCGCTATAAGTGTTGACGAGTTCTTTTTTGAATACACCATGCCATGAAAACAAGTATACTGATGTTGTGTCTAATATGTTACGTTTTTTAAGATCCTAATAAAAGACTCACCTACAATTTCAGCCGTAAAGTTTTCTCCCAGCGATATTACCCGACTTTACCTCACAATTTTATCGTCTTCAAATGTACCTAATGTGAATGAACGCTAAGAGTAAATTTGGGTTTATTTTAATATCGATATGCATGCCACATGTATGAAGAATTATTTGTGGAGCCGAGACCACTTGGGGATGACGCACAAGTGTTTACCACCAGGGAGCGCAGAAATAAAGCGCAGACAAAGCAGGGTTATCGCAGTAGAGTTACTCAGCGGTCATTGTACCAGTTGACATCTCACTCCTTCACAATGGTTTGATAACATTTCTATTGTTCCAACTATGTTATCGTATTGTAACGCTTTTATGGTTACTGGGAAAGCTATCGATGTTTATCGAAAAGCAACAATTATTAATACTGATAAGGCTTTCACCTAAAATTTTAATACCTACGTTGTTATCCACGTAACTAGTTCATACGTCCAGAAACAGACAGCGCCATCTTTTATTACAAAGAAAGGATAGACAGGAAAGTAAACTAGAGCTCGTGTCGTGTCTCAAATTCGTTTAAAAACAATTAAATTATTATGAAAACAAAAAACGCGACTGCTAAAAGAAACGAAAAAATTACATTCGGTATTTTGTTTAATAATGTAATTTGTCGATTTTAGGAGTTTGCGTCAAAATATCAAAATAGATAAAAAATGTTATATTTTATATATTTTTCTTTGTCTATCTTGCAGCTTTCATTTCATATACAACATAGACAATTACAATTATACATTACATGTTATAATTTGTCAAACAGATAGGGCTTTTAAGTGTGTCAAACATATATACGCTGGAAAAGAATATACCGTCTTTCTGACGCAGTCGGTGAATAAATTCTATTGTTTCTTCCAGTAGATGTTGTAAAAACATTTGATCTAATTCAATACGGAAATAGGGTTCTTCGAGATAACAATGGCTTTACAACTTGGTTAAACTTAAAAACCTTGAACTAGTACGGAAATAAAATTAAAACGCACAAAAACAACTTTAATTCGTGATATGAGCTCATTACAGTCAAATAAACCTCATTAGACTAATGATATGAATTTCAAGTGATAAAGCAAATTACGTGTGTACTCAGTTTAACGAACATTTACGTTATTAATGTAAGATACAAATATTTTGCCTACAAAATCTCATGTTGGGTATGCCTCCAGATGTATATGAGTGCAATGTGTCACAGACCTCGGCCCTGTTGAGCCTCGAGACGGGAAATAAATTACTGTCATTTATAACTTAAAACTCCAAGTATGCTCAATAAAAAGATTGGCACTTAATAATGACAACGTGTTGGAGAAGTGTTTGTGACATCCACACTGTAAAACCAGTAGTGTTTCAGGAGTATTAGTTTTACGTACTTATTTATATATACTAATATACAAAAAGGAGATTTTTTGTATCTGTTTCTTCAATCGCGCAAGAACCATTAGTCAGATTTACATGAAATTTAGCATGGATGTAGCTTATTTGCCTGGTCAACTAATAGATTTCTTTTGATTTTGATATGCACTATTTAAAGATGGCTATTATTTTAGGGACCGCTATACCCTTTGGTAGGTAATATTACTAAGAGAACGCGAAGAAATAGCAAACTTTTGACATCGTAAGTATCTTAGTTATCATCGTAATCTATAATTTTTATTAGTTATCATTTTACTAAATAATTTCACTAAACAAGAGCTTAACTCACAAAATAATTTCACTAAACAAGAGCTTTGATGTCTCATTTATCGTAATCGTGTCGTTGTTAGGACGAATACAATCATGTCATACATTTTCTTGTAAAAACATCCAAATAGTTGTAAAGGATATTTATCTTTATTTCAACAAAGAAGTATTTATTTAAGAGATATCAGTGCGCCCATATTCTAACGATTATTATATCTAGCTCTGATAACGACTCGAGTGGTCTCTCTCGATGTTAATGAGATGAAAGCTCCTTTGAAATAGATGGATGACTCAAGCTCCAACGGTCACAGAATCGCAACAATTTCTATTTGAGAGCCTGAGGTTCGAAGCGGTAGTGCACTTCGTGTAAGTAGAAACCCACACTAAGTTGTTTGCTCACGCTAAATTTGTACTGAATCGATTGGCCGCATTTTAGCACGCGCAGTAACAAAACCGTTGTTATTTAGCGCAAATGTGTAAACATCACACTGTTCGAACTAAACTTATTTCTATGCTAGTTTAACATTGGTTTAATAAATCCATTGCTAACAAACGCACGATAAACGCTGCAATAATAATGCGATACGGTTCACACGGCATTATACTGCACGTTTTTGAACAGGAGAAATGTTGTCGAATAAACAGTTGTTCATACATTTTGCATATCGTACGAATACGCAGTACCGTTCGCCTTCTGTATGTTTTTTTTATTGAAATGTTTTCATCGTTATAATAAGAAAAATTATTATAAAGAAGTATTTTTAAAAACAAGCTTTTTCCGTACTATATTGAATTCTACAAATTGAGCTCTTCCACTAGATACCCATATTGGGTGGGTTGGACAACAATATGTATTCCGCCATTTTGTTGCGGCAAGGCCATTTTGAAATTACAATAATATTGATTACATATAATTACATTGTCTTTGGAACTTAATGTGTGTTCCAAATTTCAGCTCAATCGGACACTGAAATGTGGGCTAAATGCAGCTTGCAAGATTTGACCTAAACATACTTACATACAAACATTGGAAGTCAAATAAAAGCTTTTAACTTGTAAAAACATTAGAAAAAGATGCAGTGAATTGATTTATAGGAATGAATTTTTTAGTATAAGTGTATTAAATTTTTAGTATAATTATAAGAAGTATTTAATTCGCTGATTGTGCGATTTTAATCGATGCGTCAAAAAATGTACAGTCAATGCCATGTGAATTCAGCCTTAAATACATTTCCTGGTACAATCGGTTTTGCAGGCTATTGACTCGCTCCACATTATAACTGCTAAAATATTTGAGCGTGACACCGTTAGCCGGCGCACTGCTCTATGGCCGCTCTAGATGGTCGCGGGGCGGTATCTTTGTGCATTGACCCGTACATGGTGCGGAACACCAACGAACTTCCTACTCACTTGCTATTGATAGTAATTTATGGCGATGTTCGCATTCATGAATAGACCCTATTATGTCATGAAATTGCAGCAATACGGTGCGGTGCTTATAAGTGAGGAAATGATCCTGATTATAAAATTGTTATTTATGCATATAAGGTAGCAATGGCGCGTGCGTTTCACGTTGCCTTTATCCATTCATGACTATTTTCCATGAATACCAGTAATTGTGAACTAGTTACGAGGATATTTTGAATTTGACTAAGTATGCTAAGATAGGACAGATAACCGATGGGGTATAAAAGATCCTCGCATAGAGCATCAGGGCAATAGAAGCAGAAGAGCATCAGACCTGAAGAAGACGGCGGATAATCGCTGGAATCTGACGGCCCAAAACCAGCAGATTAGGAGCTATGTACAGCAATGGACTATCAAAGACTGATGGATTGATGCTCCTTTATCTTAGACTACAGCACAGTTCTTATATGAAAGTAATAGGTCTGTAACTAGTCTAAGCCCATGAAGCATATTAGTAGATATCTCAGACACCTCATTATATAATGGTTTGTTTGCCGAACAAAGCTCATTATTACAGTCTAATGTCTTTAACCACCAATAAAGACTTATAACAATTCAATGTCATGAAGCAAATAGCGATGAGTGTCGTTTATGTAGGTAGTTGGCAAGGATGAGTCGACTGCTTCTTTGTTTGGTATAAGTCACAAGAGCGAAGAAGAGCCCTTAACGTGGACTTTATATTCAAACCATAAAGATTAGTTTTAGTGAAAGTAGTTTGTTAACATTTTTATATGTGTAAATCAAGTCAAAGGCTATATTGCTCGGTATTTATAATAGATCAATCTTAATCCATTTCTACAAACTGAGCCCAGAAATAGAAAAATGTATATTATATAATAACAATGAATTATAAGAGGTCCCTAAGCAGTGCGCGTATTTGCAATTTAATCTGCGTGGAATCTATCAATAAGATTGCTTGAATGATGAACGAAGTTTCATGCGTGAAAATAAAGCAAACTGGGGATTTAACACACGTCTATTGCTTAGTAACCTCGCATACTGTTAAAAGACATTCTTGTTTTATGTTATAATAATTAAAGTTTATAGAGAGATAAATCATATTGGACTTTAATCGAATATCTTTGGAAATTTAAGGAGAATAGAGCGTAATGAATATTTTTCTTTTACATCTCAGTAGAATTACTTCAATCCTCTTTAGATGTACGCCAGAAGACTCACAACATTATGGCTTCGTGTTTCTCTCATCGCTCGCTTTATGCACCAAGAAGTTGAAGTGCGGCCACATTCCTTCGCGATCGTCCTCGCCTTAAACGGGTGTATGTCGCCAGTAGCCGCAAGTGGCATCGCTCGCACTGGGAATATTGCGGTCGAGTGTTTCACACACGCCGATTATGGTACGACCGCTTTTTTGACAGGACTTAGATGAAACGAAATTCTAAAACTGTATTCTATGAACCGATCCGTAATGTCAGGAAATCGTGTACGTGCTTATTTAGAAACATCTGTACTTTATCATCGACGGATGGGCACCGGTTTCTAAACAAATTGCAAGGATTAGGCTCTTCAACCACGTTGGCCAAATTTAAGTATTTAACTTAAATTTAGCCAACGTGGTACTTCACATACGTTTGAGACTTGCTATGACATGGGATTTATTAAAAAAAAGGTGCGAAAAGAGCTCATTCAAAGCCGGCGATGCATTGCGACTCCTCTGGTGTTGCAAATGTCCATAGGCGACGGTGACTACTTGCCATCAGTTAGCCCGTCGGCCTTATCGTTAGGACTAAATAAATAAAAAACTGCTCTCAGGCTACATTAGACTTGGGATAAATGATTTCTTTACGCACATCATTTTCAAAATGAGCGTTGCGTACAATGCGTACCTGAGATTTGAATTCCGCGCCTCTTTGCTGCTTGCTGTCCTTTACTAACTTTATACAAGTTTAGCTCGCCTATTGTGATTTGTCAGTGGAATTGTGTGAGTTATAGCCGCTTATTTGCGAGCGGCGGTGGGTACCGTTATCCCTTGGAATGGGACCATCCGCTCTATCGGTACACCATTCCGCCACATATCAATACTGCCAATTTCAGGTATATAAAATTGATACAAATAATGACGTATTAAAATTAAATATTTATGTTATTATAAGATTATTTTTGAATTTCATTGATTCCAAAGACTACTTGGCACTGGCGGTATTAAAGCTTTTTCGATTTTTGTGTGATAATTATGATAATAATGATCATATCTTTTCTATGATTATTAATAATAACATAATCATAGAAAATTAAAACTTAACTTTCATCAATCATTAATACTTAATTTATTGTACTCCGGCGTTCGTTATTCTAACACATAAAATCTCTACATCAGCGCCATTTATTTGTCTCAAAAGTAAACTATCTTCCAAACTGGACTTAATCCGTCTAATAAATCTCATTAATACATATATAAAGTATTTATTATAAAGTAAAATAAAGTAAGTAAATATAAAAAAGTAAGTAAATATATAACATTAACACATATTATAAAGATATAATATATCATTAAAATTGTATCAGGAAATATGTAGATACCCAACAACTTCATTCTCCCTATCAATAAACTTGGCGATCGGATGAAAGGTATATTGATGCTTAAAGGACGTAACAGATAGACAGGTATTTTTTATACTTGTATATCAGACTTTCTTTCTAAGAACGAAAAGAATCTTGTATAAGACAATGCCAACTTTTTAAGGAAAATAGTATTTCTTAAAGTTGCATTGTAAACATAAACTATTCGAAAAAATATAGTACACGTTTATATTTGCCGACACACTTTAGTATAGACGAAGGCTACACAAATTATAGTTTTTTCTAATAACATTTTATTAGCCTAA
The DNA here is from genome assembly GCA_018249875.1 of Cecropterus toxeus. Taxonomy (NCBI): domain Eukaryota; kingdom Metazoa; phylum Arthropoda; class Insecta; order Lepidoptera; family Hesperiidae; genus Cecropterus; species Cecropterus toxeus. The sequence continues at coordinate 3,942 of DWNE01001361.1, read as the reverse complement.
CTAACTAAAGCCAAGATATTAAATTTTTTCTGCTCATGACGAAAAGTCACATCTGAATAATAAATGAAAAAACTGTAGGTATATACATCTATCATACCATAATACATCACACAATATAATAGAATAATTACCCATATATAGAACTACAGTATTTATTATCCATATTTTGTGGTGACAACCCTAAACATTGCCGCTACAGCACTGGACACTGTAACGAGTCGATTTGTCTGAAAAGTGGTAAAACTGGATACATCATTCTCAGTACCAAATCGAAGAAGTCGACGACCTCTTGCGGTACATAAAAGTCAACACTGTTGTCATGTAATTTTACTTACAAAGAATCGTTTTTTTTTTACCTTAAGACTTAATTCAAGACGAAACGGGATAATATAATTTGACATAACAGTAAGTTGTATACTAATATCATATTTAAAAATACATGTTTTTATATTTACCATTTAGACATAATGGAAAAATTAATGTTTCGTTCTTTTCGTGGACAACAATAAATAATTAAAATAATAAACATATTTTTCGTAAATTTATTGGGAGAATGGTAGATTCATATTTTAGTTTTAAAAATAATAGGTAACACAAGCCGGGTACAAAATTCAGTATATTGAAGTTACAAAAATCATAATACCTAAATATCTCTCGTCAACCTATTATTGTCCCACTGCTGAGCACGGGTCTTCTCTAAAAGTGAGAGAGTTTTAGACCATAGTCCGCCGCGCTGGCCAAGTACGAATTGGTAGACTTCACACACCTTAGAGAACGCTTTTTTTATGAAAACTCTTAGATGTGCAGGATTTCTCACGATGTTTTCCTTCACCGTAAAGCAGTGATAATTAAATTATAATACGCACATAATTTTAGAAAAATCAGTGGTGCCTGGGATTCGAACCCCGGATCCTCGATTGAGAGGCCGGGTTTCAACCATTACGCTATCGCTGCTCCCTATACCTAAATATACCTAGCCTTAAATTAAATATTACTTGTTTTTACAAAGAATTTGGATTATTTAAATTTAACTAGTATATACATTTATATATGTGGCTAAGTGCACAAGCTACCAATAGCTACTAAACTGTTAACAATGGATGTCGGCATGTCGGTAGGTAATGCGAACTTTTGTAATAATCACTCAACGCCTCTAGAGAACTTCTACGATTTTTTTCGTATTTACCTGTTGTGATTAACAGGTAGCTAATTAATATTACGTCGGGCAGACAGCTAAGTCACGCAACGAGAAACAATGACCAGTGATGGGTGACAATAGTGGAATCGTGCGCACGCGCGCATAACTAATGAGGGCGATTCGCCACTAAATTACAACGATTAAATTATAGATTTTGAATGCCTCTACTATATATGTCACTTTTTATAAAAGGGTGCTACTGAAAGTTGTTTTTATATGTAAAACATACAAGTATTTTGTCTAGTCTATTCTTTTTCGCTTTCGTTTGTTCATGTTCCTTTTTTATGGTTTTATTTTGGTTTGAAAGATTTTTCTAGTATACTACAGTAGTATACATATACCTACTATTAGTACATAGTGGTACAGAGTATAAAGTGGCTTTTATCTATTATCTGTTCTGTATTTGTTCGGTTGTGTTTTGCTCTGTTATTCTTATTGTGTTCAGTTTATTTTATTTTGAAAATCAAGTGATATTTGATTGTCTTGTGCATATAGCATGGGAGGCTTAAGATATTTGAAAATCTTAACATAATAGTTAATATCTTAACAAAAATATATTTTATTTCGTTATAGGACGAGATTCTCAAATTTATACAAAGGACTGTCTTTCCTCTGTTAGCTGAGAACCGAAGTGGGCAGTGAACCATGCGTAACTTGAGAATTCATTACAATAGTCCACAGTACTGTGTTATTTCAATAAAAATAAGATGAATTAACCGTTATATTGTAATAACCCCTCCATATTAACCATTTAACTCGTTCTCACACGAAATTACTATTCTTATTTCTCAATCCAACACATCTGCGACCCAGTTGTTGCTCTTAAAAGAGTATCTTACAAAAACATTGAATTACATATGAATGGAAACTGGATTGAATATATTAATACGTAATTCGGTACGGGCCCTACATTAGGGAGCGGAATAATAGCGAAATCTGGATAGAAAGGGTGATTTATAGTAAACCGGGCTGGAGTCGGGTCACGACTAATTTAACAGACATACGAAGACCAATATTCGATTATAATCTCTGACAATTATAATTTTGAGTTTAATCTTTTCATAGTCATTCTGTTTAGTTCACGGTTATTTATAAATGTACAATTATTTTTAGTTATTTTTTATAGCCCTTGTTTTTGTTTTTCGTACTTGCAATTAATAATATGGTGTCCGATATGTATGTATATTGTTTATAAATGTTTAAGAACGCCTACGTAATATGGTTATCGATATTGAATGAATTGAAATAGTTTAGGCTGAAGGTAAAAAAAAATTGGGCACTGATACAGGTTTATTTTACGATATCTATTTCAGATTCCTATAATCCAAGCATATTTTTAACAATCTTGGGCTAGTAAGCAATCTAGAATCATTATCTACTTGAAATATTATTTTATTCTCAGCATATTTTTAACAATTTTGAGATGATCAAAGTGAAAAAACAAGTCTTAAAAAATTTATCATTTTCTGATCATTACCTTACCATTCATGCGATTATAATGGACTGATTACGATACTTATTAGTATCGTAATCAGATACATCTTGTTAAATTCCTTTATCTATAATCCCATTGTATTAAAAATCTATAACGACCTGGAATATAACATGACCATCCTTCTGACGCAGTCGGGTTAAAATATGCAAACACGTTATAAAATTTTATTTAATCTGTCATTTTGTTCCAAAAAGTACAACGCTTACATTAGGAACTTGTTTATGTGCTGACCTAATGCATAATTCCATTTGGTCAATAATGAGAATTGGTGATCTCATGTGGCGCCCCGTCATCTTAAGTAGTCATGAGACCAAAATAACCGCTGGCAGCGCGCTAAGACCCTGATGCAACTCCCGAATTGGTACTGTGTGGGCGGATGGAAATATAGGACATTTTAAGAAGAAATTAAAAATAAATCGCGTCAACAAAAGGTAGGTACATCTTACAGAGGTATTAATTTAAGTCTTGGAAATTTTGCCAAAATACAATTTAAGTTCTTGCGTGTTAATTAGTATTAGAAACAGATGGAAATATATATAAATACCTCCGTCTTTAATGTAAGAATACTTGGCAGCTCATCAACCTATTACACTTTTCCAAAGTCTTATTGCAGGTCCCGTGGCTACCATATACTCCGACTATCGTTATTCTGACATATAAAATCTCTACATCAACGCCATCTATTCGGTCCAAATGTAATATGTTTTTCAAACTGGACGCCATCAATTTTTTTGACATCCCAGTACTAAATGTGAGGATTATGAGAGTAATGTCAGAAATCACGATTTTTGAATTCAACCATTTTATTTTTTTAATATTCAGTCAGCAATACTGAACAGGTACTAATGAAAGAAGAAACATGGACGCCATAAAAGTCCAAATAGGATGTTATTTTAACACGTTTTTGCAACGTTTTATAAACACGCAAAACCCAAACTTGCGTGTTCGGATGGAATTTTGTAAACAATTTAATACTACTACCCGACTACCTGCCCGATGAAATTAAGACGATCTCGAAATTTCAAGCATACCTCGGATTCGAATGACAATACCGAAAAATTCAATAATGAACTATATTTTTTCACAAAATCCAAAAAAAATGTGAAATTGTCTTCTGCTACCGGATAGGATCCGTTGGTTTTGTTTGTTGGTGTTGTTTATGCTTATTTTTTAATTTTCCGCGCAATTTTGCTATTTTTTTCATTTATAAGAATATTCTACTGGCAATAACAAACAGAAGGAAAAAGCA